>JAKUCM010000011.1:0-53388 GCA_023374145.1 Lepidium sativum | reverse complement strand
ATTCAAGTTTGGGTTCAATTTTTCTGTTATATAGATTTAAGATCCATTTAGGTATTTTACAAAGCTCGGTTCAGGTTCGATTCTTCTAATCCTATCAATTTTATTTTGGGTTTTAGGTCTCTAAAAAAAAATTCCAAAATATCAATATGGCTTTAAATACCTAACTGTACACGAGTATAAAATAATACAATCTCGCGAGTTTTGTTATAGATTTTTATATAAACATCTAAAACTAATAAATAGTTGATTCTTAAAAATACTCTAAAAAGCTAAAAATAATAAAAATATATCGTATACAAACTCAATTATTGATTCGGTTCCGGTTTGGGTTTGAATTCAATTTTCTCGGTACACATATATAAGATCCATTTTGGGATTTTGTCGAGTTTGGTTCCTATAATACGATATTTTGGTTTTTTATATTTAAGATCTATATTATTTTTTAGACAGAGTTTGGTTCGGTATAGATCGAGTTCGGGTTCAAGTATTTTTATATATAATTTAAAATTAAAAAAGATTTAATAGATTAAAATATTTGGTTCTTGATTTGTTGTGGGTTTGGATTTAGTACGGTTTTTCAAATGTCTAGATTAGGATCTATTGGGGTTATTTTGTCAGGTTCGCTTCCTCTAATTCCGGTTGATTTTGGATTTGATATCAGCCTTCTAAAACAATATATCAAAAACAATATTTCAAATACAAACACGACTCTAAGAAACTAAATAAACACAAGTTGAAAAAACAATCAAATTACACATTATACTATGTGTATAATCCTACTTTTATATATTAATTAAAGCGGGGAGCATTTTCATTTTAGCCGTTAAGATAAAATTAACTTATGGTTTATAACTATCCTTAACTTTTGTTACATGTTTTTATATAAAAATTTAAGATTAACAAAAAGTTTTATAGAAAAAATTCAAAAAATTAACATTAATAAAAATATATTGGCTATATGTTTTATTTTGATTCGGTTCTGATTTGGGATTAGATTCGATTTTTTAAGTAATGAAGAAGCGGGCTAGAAAATGCATGTTAATCCAAAAAGTTTGAGAAAAATCTTCCTTGTTAATTACTCATTTCTGGTGTTTTATCAGGTTCGGTTCTCTAATTTGGTACGATGGTTCTTTTGATTGAACACTTACTCGTATATTTTTATTTTTAGGATATGGTTCAATTTTGTTTAGATCGAGTTTGAGTTTAGGTATTTTTTTATATAAAATTTTAAATTTTAAAAATTAATAGAAAAATATTAGAAAACTAAAATTTGGTTATTAATTTCATTCAGGTTCGCGTTTGGATTTGGGTTTTCGGGTATACAGATTTATTACTCATTTGAGTGTTTTGTCGAATTTGGTTCTTTTAATATGGTTTGATTTTAGTTCGGATTTTAGACTTTTAGTACAATATCTTAGAAATAATATTTCAAAATATCAATACGAATCTAATTACCTAAATCGCGTATTATAACGTTGATATAACTTAATATCAAATTAAAGGAATAAATTCAAAATAAATTGGAAGTATAAATTTAAGTGGGCCTAAATGACCAAATAAAAGAGTGGGCCATTGAAATAAGTATGTTAGCCCAGTAGTGAGATGAATTATTGTTTTATTAATCGTACGGCTACATATGGCGTTTATCCATATTAGCACTTGTCCGCACTCAGTCCTGAACTGTCGAGTTTTAAAGCGATTAGGTTTTAGCATTCTGATCCGCCGCTTTTAGGCCACTCCAAATATCCCACATTTTGTTTCATTATTTCTCTAATTCCTTTTTTCTTTTTTGGTCTTTTCATCTCTTTCTTTCACCAACCCAAACAAGTTCCTATCGAGTGCCCATTTCGTCTCCTTCTTTCTGACGTTTTCTTTAGATCTATTAAATCCATTGATTCGGCTGATCATTAGTGATGTTTGTCTCTGTGTGAAGTAAAGTTTGAATTTTTGATCACTTGGATTGTTTTAGATATGGCAACTTTGAACCCTTTTGATTTGTTGGGTGACGATGCTGAGGATCCTAGCCAGCTCGCTGTTTCTATCGAGAAAGCTGATAAGTCTAAGAAATCTGGACCTCTTTCGGGCTTGCCTGCTAAATCAGCTGCTAAGCTTCCCTCCAAGCCACTTCCTCCTGCTCAAGCCGGTGAGTATTCTATCTACTCGATAAGGACTGTCTGAATTATTGTATTGATTATTCATGGAATTGAGATTGGTATATGATTAGTTTTGAGTAATTGAGATGTGTATCATCGTTTGAGTAATTGAGATTGGTATATGATTAGTTTTGATTTTGTTATTTAGTGAGAGAGGCAAGGAGTGATGCTCCACGTGGTGGTGGAGCCCGCGGAGGATTTAGCCGTGGTCGTGGAGGTCCTGGCGGTTACAATCGTGATGATGGTAACAATGGATATTCAGGAGGATACACCAAACCCTCAGAGGAAGGAGATGTTTCAAAGTCTTCTTATGAGAGGCGTGGTAGTGGTCCTCGTGGTTCCTTCCGTGGTAGCGGTGCTGGTGGTCATCGTGGTGGATTTAGCAATGAAGATGGTGAAGGTGAACGTCCTCGAAGACCATTTGAGCGTCGTAGTGGAACTGGCAGAGGGTCAGTCGTACTTCTTTGTCATATTTGTTGGTACATAATCTGCCATTATAGTGACTGCCTCGAACTCATTAGCTGATGTTTATCTTTTAAATAGGAGTGACTTCAAACGAGAGGGGTCTGGTCGTGGGAATTGGGGAACTCCAGGAGAAGAGTTGGCCGCGTAAGGGTTTGTTTATAGTCGATTGCATTTGTTATTAACATTGGGTATTTTTTTGTGTGATTGTGAATGGGAATTTGGACTAAGAAAAGCTTCTCTGTATTTTCTCTGGATCTTTTAGCGAGACTGAAGTAGTAGCTGGTGTTCAGACTGATAAGGATATTGTGGAGAAGCTAGCTGTTGATGATGTACCTGCTGATGCTAACAAGGAGAACAATGCTGAAGTTGAGGAGAAAGAGCCTGATGATAAGGTAAGCTGAGAGACATTATGGCATAACAGGAGATGGAACTCAACTATTCATTAGAATCAATATTGTAGTCACTAGGCCCTTCCACCAATGTCTACTTTTTATTCTCATTGACTGTGTTTTGGTTTCTGTTCGATAGGAAATGACTCTTGATGAGTATGAGAAAGTACTCGAGGAAAAGAGAAAAGCTTTTCAATCGATGACCACCTCTGAGAGGAAAGTTGATACGAAAGAGTTTGAATCTATGCAACAACTCTCAAACAAGAAATTTAATGATGAAATCTTCATCAAGTTGGTAAGTCATATCAATGTATAATTTCTTCAATGTCTATAAGGGACGAACGTTCTGAAGTCTGAACCTTACTTTGAACAATTTCTCAGGGTTCTGATAAGGACAAACGCAAAGATGACAAAGAAGAGAAGGCTAAGAAGGTTTAAATCCTTTTTCTGAATCTTAAACAATGTGTAGTAGTCAATAGGTTTGCTTAATAATCTTTGTGATTTGCAGTCTGTGAACATCAATGAGTTTCTGAAGCCAGCAGAGGGTGAGAACTACCATCGAGGTGGCCGTGGTGGCCGAGGTGGTCGTGGTGGCCGTGAACGTGGTGGTCGTGACCGTGGAGGTGTTTCAAGTGGTGGATTTGGTGGTTACCGTAGTGAAGCTGCGCCAGCCATTGGAGATGCTGATCAGTTCCCATCTCTTGGGGGCAAGTAAGATCCATCCATGAAAACGACGAAACCTGTGCTGTCCTTTAGCATTTTGTGCTGAGGGGTAACTGTTTAAAGGTCTCTTGTTGTTCAGGTGTAAATGTTTAGATGTTGTCAGTTTTAGATTTTATGCATTACTGGTTTTCTTACTTTTGGAACAATACTCTTTTAATTTATCATTTAGTCATATCGTCTTTAGTTATTTATGAAACGTGTTTCGTGACAAGACATATGTAATGTTATCCTTGTTAAGTCTGATCGTGATGTGTCAATAATGTTACAAAACCAATTTGATTTCACACTTGCAGTAAATTAGCAGATTTTTACTGTAATACCTGTAATTGCTCTTTTCATGCTATTATAGCCAGATGCGTACGTTCAGGAGATATAGATGGAGCTCTCAGAGTGTTTCACGGGATGGAGGTTAAGAAAACCATTACCTGGAATTCTCTGCTCATTGGGATTTCGAAAGTTTCATGCAGAATGAGTGAAGCAGGCCAACTGTTCGATGAAATCCCCGAACCAGATACTTTCTCCTACAACATCATGTTGTCTATCTACGTTCGTAATGGTAACTTCGAGAAGGCGCAGAGCTTCTTTGATTGGATGCCATTCAAGGACGCGGCATCATGGAACACGATGATCACAGGGTATGCACGGAGAAATGAAATGGAGAAAGCGCAGAAATTGTTCTATGCCATGACAGAGAAAAGCGAGGTTTCTTGGATCGCCATGATCTCTGGATACAAAGAATGCGGGCATTTGGAAAATGCATTACACTTTTTCAAAGCGGCTCCAATTAGAGGTGTTGTGGCGTGGACGGCAATGATCACGGGGTACATGAAAGCCAATAAGGTTGATTTAGCTGAGGCAGCGTTCAAAGACATGACTGTGAAGAAAAATCTCGTAACTTGGAATGCTATGATCTCTGGCTATGTCGAAAATTCTCAACCAGAAGATGGACTGAAGCTTTTCAGAACAATGCTTGAAGAAGGAATTAGGCATAATTCTTCGGGGCTAAGCAGTGCATTGCTGGGATGCAGCGATTTATAGGCATTACAGTTAGGGAGGCAAATCCATCAATTGGTGTGTAAATCTAAACTGTGTTGTAACATAACGCCATTGACGTCTCTCATCAGTATGTATTGCAAATGTGGAGAACTTGGTGATGCTTGTAATCTCTTGAAGGCGATGAAGAAGAAAGATGTTGTGGCGTGGAATGCAATGATTTCCGGGTATAAGGATTACGGCAATGCAGAAATGGCTCTATGTTTGTTCCGTGAGATGAGAGATAGCAAGACAAGGCTGGATTGGATAACGTTTGTTACTGTTTTACTGGCCTGTAATCACGCTGGACTAGTGGATAGTGGGATGGCGCATTTTGATTTGATGGTGAGAGATTACAGGGCAGAGCCACGGTGATGAGTTCCGACCTGTCGAAACGCATATGAATGACGGAACAGACGGGGGTCTAAGTCGCGGAGAACAAAACACTGTCCAAGTACCGACAATTGACTCATGGATCATCATTCGACAATTATGCAGCCAAGTTCCAAGAGTTGTATGACCCGCAGTCATACAATCAGTCCGAACGCGATCCGACGGAGGTTATCCGAACGGTCTTCACCATCACTAGGTGAAGATCCTAAGCCGTTAAGGAAATATGGTACTCTTTTTCCTCACCTTGGTTTTGTCCCAAGTGGTTTCCCAAGGGAGGTTTTAACGAGGCCAAGACACTTAACGCATGGCCACGTATCTTCGTATGTCGTGGTCATTTATATCTCTTTCATTTTCTAGCCGTTAAGTCTTATGTTGTTTTGTACGGACATATCTCTTTTTGTTGACCCGCGTCTTTGTGTGTTGACCCAAATGTTTAGGGTTTTAAGCGCGCCTATAAAAAGACCTTTTATGTCATTGTAAAGAGGTTGGCCTCATTTTATAAAGAACCAAGTTTCTGTTTTTCTCTTTGCGTGCGACTCGCTTAGAAACCCTTAGCCACCGTCGAACCGGGCTCACGGCGGCTAAGTCTGACTGTATCGTGAGGAGAGCCATCACTCACGTGTTGTCACCTCACTCCATTCCCTTTTCAAATCCATATCGCAACCATTCACTCGGAGGATTCGGATCAAGACTTATCCGAACCTCTCCCACCTTCGCAACACTTATCGCAATCCGATTTCCGACTTCCGTACCATTCCCGACAATATGTTCATCCGACAAACCCCACCTTCACCGCGTGACGCATCACCGGCCTGATCATCACATGTATGGTTGATCTTTTGAGTCGGTCTGGGAAGCTGGAGGAGGCATTAAAACTGATACGATCAATGCCATTTAGGCCACAAGCTGCAGTCTTTGGGACGCTCTTAGGGCTTGTAGAGTGCACAAGAACGTGGAATTTGTTGAACTCGCTGCTGAGAAACTTCTTGAGCTAGATCCGAGAAATGCAGCCAATACCTACGCTTCGAGGAATCGTTGGGACGATGTGGCAAAGGTTCGCAAGAGGGTGAAGCATAGCAATGTTGTGAAGGTATGGTGATAAACAAAAATTGTTTATCTATTCGATTTGACAGGAATTTCATGTATTTAGTTGCTTGTATTAGGTCCCCGGATATAGTTGGATCGAGATTGGACACAAGGTTCACCATTTCAGATCAAGCGATCGGATTCACCCGGAACTAGACTCAATACACAAGAAACTGAAGGAGTTGGAGAAGAAGATGAAACTAGCTGGATACATACCGGAACTAGAGTTTGCTTTACACAATGAAGAAGAAGAGCAGAAGGAGAAGCTATTGTTATGGCATAGCGAGAAGTTAGCTGTTGCATTTGGTTGCATAAAACTCCCACAAAGTTCGCAGATTCAGGTGTTCAAGAACTTGAGAATCTGTGGTGATTGTCAAGTAAACAAATTTATCTCAGAGATAGAGAGACGAGAGATCATGGTGAGAGACACCACAAGATTTCACCATTTTAAAGATGGGTCTTGCTCTTGTGGCGATTACTGGTGAAAAGAGAAGAGCTTTGACTCTCTAAAGGTCAAACCTGACGTAACTGTACTTTTTATATGCGTTATTTTGTGACAAAGCTTCGACCTTTGACTTGAAAAGTTCCGTTTAGGAGAGAGATGCGTCGATCGGCGAGTGGTTCCAGAGTTTCGGATCATTTTCCGACTAATATTTCAACGCCGTCAACGTCTCTGCCTCGATCTCAGAGCGTCACTGCTATAGAAGGTGATGTGGAGCTGCTTTTACCTAGGTACAATCCGAATTCTCTAGCAGGAAAGAGAGAGATATCGCGATTGAGATCTGCAGAGATGGTCATCCATTTCATCCCTCTCGTTCTTCTTCTCTGCGTCGTAATCCTTTGGTTTTTCTCGACTTCTCTCAATCAGGTAAACCGAGAAATTGGATAAAGCCATAGTTGTTAATTACCGATTTCGCCCACATATGCAGAGATTGATTCAATCTCTTTGACTCCATTGATCAGTGAAACTGAAATAGGAATCTAAATAGATCCATGTAGATATGAGGATTGAGATGTCTCTGTAATGTTAGAAATTTTGTTCAATTATGTAATTATTTGTTCGTATAATAATACTAAACCAGTGATCGATTTTGGAATTTGGCAGCAGCATTAAGGAGTTGAATTCAAGATGCTATACGTTAAAGAACAGGGCTGAAGTGTTGTTTCCATGAGAAGTTGAGAACTCATTTGCGCTTGACTCAGTTTTGGGAAAAGAAACAACTTTTCACTGCCGGTGATTTTGTGCCGCGAACTATACATAACTCTTTCTTGGTTGTTCACACAATTCTTTCGCAGATGTTTTTTTCGTTCACAGTTCACAATTCATAGTCCTGTCATGTCTTATTAATTTTGGTATTCTTAAGATCTATTAAACAATCATTAAAAAATTTATGTTATGAGATTGAAGATTTGTAAGATCCCTAAAAGTTATGTGTTATTTAAATAAAATGAATTTAAATGACTTTATAAATATGTAAGAGTTTAGTATTATTGGTTTATAAAATTAAACAATTCTGTTCATAGAAATTAAAAGAAGAGGTCTTACATTTCAGATTTTCAAAATCAGCAAAAAGTTAGCAAAATTACAGATTTTCAAAATCAGAAAAAGTTAGCAAAAGTAAAAACATATTCAAAAAAACCGGGAAAACAAAGAACTGGGTTTTATGAAGTATCATTTCACTTCCTGATTTTTTCTAGCTTGTGTTCATTTGTTTTAATCTTCTACTCTACATGACAAGAACTAGCAACTCTTCTAAGAAGCAAGAGAATGACTTTTAATAATTCACGCAAAAATCAGAAATTTCAAAACCTCAAGCATTGATCACAAATGTACGAAGCTAACAGTGTGATGACAATTTGAGAACTGTAGTGGGGTCAGATAATGGTAAATAAATTCAAGTGGAGGAGTCCTATTATGTTTCACATTTAGTGTTTATTGTAAGAGGACTTTTTGTTTTCATCTATGGATTATTTAAGCCAAGTAAGTCGTGTCCAATAAGATATCAATATATTCTCTTCAAATTGTGTTAGCTAGTCCTCTCCGATCGACATATACGTCTTAACAAAATCATGCAATATATCTAAATGAGAGAAGTGGTGGACAAATCCAAAGAATGTGGAGTCTTATGAGTTTAGGAAAAAAAAAGCACTAAAATATACATAACATAAGATCAAAGATACTGAAAACACAAGAACAAGCACTATTATTGTGTAACAAGCACATGTCGTGAAAACAAACAAACCAACAATAGTCTCACCTCCTAATGAAAAGCAATATCCCAAAAAAAAGTATCATCTGTAAATTCAATTTCCTCTAGCATTCAACCACATATTAGCAGCTATGGTATCTCTCCAATTGTTAGCGAATTCCCTTTGTTGGGATTTGAGAGTTTCAACCTCACCATTTTCTTCATAATTGTTTTCTTCATTGACTCCAATACTCTCTTCAATGCTTGTTTCAAGAGGAAACTCATGTAACCGACGTTTCCTACGAAGAAAATTATGCAATCCAGTATAAGCAAGCACTAGTTCTGCTTGAGTCTTAAAAAATATGGTGGTGCAGATTTGCAAATTAGAAAACGAGATTTGAAAAAACCAAAGACTCTTTCAATGATATTCCTTAAGGAGGCATGTCGAAGATTGAATAACTCATTGGTGAAGAGAAGTTTATGCATTCTCTTTTCCTTCTTCCGGTCATAATGGAGCTTATTTGGCTGTTTTTTGCAAGCTAAATGTGAATTTGAATTGACCAACTTGAATGCAGCTTTGATTCTCCCTTTTCAGAGTTTTGATTGGTGGTATCAACTCATTTCCCTTAGATTTTTGGTCCTGCAAATTGTTAAGTTTTCCACTCGGTATCTCTAGTGCATCATTAGATAAACTCTAAAGAGTTTTCTTATAAGCAGATTTAAAAGTAAATGATTGAGAAAATATAGTTCTTTGGATATTACTGGACTTGGCAAGAAAATTCGATGGATTGTAAGAGTTATGCTCATGTGGCTTTCCATTCTTCTTTTGATCTTGATAGTTTTCAGAAGGTGTAAGAGAAACAAACGTTACATTTCTTCTTTTAAATTCAAACGAGTACTTGTTTGTATAACAATAATGTTAAAACATCACACATCACTTCATCTTCCTATTTGCCAATGGAGAAAGGAACCAATACTTGGTTGTGTACTCTCATCTCGCCTTTGTCATTGAGCCCATGCAGATTGTATGACTTTGGATGCTTCTTGAGGGTTATACCAAACTTTTTAACCATGTATTCACTTGCAACATTGGTGAAACTTCCTCCATCAATTATGAAACTACACACTTTTCCTTGCACGAGACACCTTGTTTGGAACAGATTCTCTCTTTGAGCTTCAACATTGTCTTAGTTTCCACATTTGGCACTTGCTCTTGCACATTTAGTATCTTCCTTATCATCAAGAGATCTCCTTTAAAAAAACATTTGATATGATCATGGAAAACAGCAAGGAAGATAAGGAGAACTTGGAGCTAAGCAATGAAGATTATGAGAGAGCTTTGGAGATTCCAGTCGGTCCAATTACAAGATCACGGACTAAACAAATCAAGGAGAGAATTTGTGGATTTATTCAAGGCATTTTGGACAAAGAACAACATAAAGAATTCATTGGACTTTATACTTGCCAAGTCCAAACCACTTTGAGCCTTCTACAAGTCCAAGAGAAGTCCTAAATCAAGTTTTAAAGTTCAGCCCATGAATAGTGACGAATTTGGAAGACTAAAAGATATTTTGGAGGCCAATAGTTCAAGAGTCCTTCTCATTCAAGTCATAGTAAATTGTGACATTTACTTGTCATTTACTTAGTAGTCTTTACTCTTCATATTTAAGACATTCAATAAGTTTAGAGGAATCTAGAGAGTCCTTTCTCTTCTTTACAAACTCATGTAATTCTCATTTGTGAGGATCCAATTTTTTTTATCAATAAATTTGAGAGTGATTCTCTTTTGTTCTTTGTGAACTTTTCGATCTTTCTTGGTGTGTCATATCCAAGGGATCAAACTGGTTTATCAAGTGATTTCTACCACACTTGTGTGGCCATTCCTAGCCATTGGCGTGAAGGGACGAGTCGAAGCAACAACAATCTTTGGTTTAATATACTAAAGGTGGGGGCTAGTCGAGTCAACATTCCGTGGTTCCACCACCTCGCTTAATTGAACGCGAGTTGAAACAACAACAATCTTAGGTTTGATATACCTAAGGTGGGGGTTACTCAAATTCTTTGGAGACCAAGGATTATCCTTTACAACTTGGAGTGACGATTCCTTAGGGATTCCGCGTCATTTGGTATCAGAGCACACTTACAAGTTAGTTAATCTTTTCATTTTCTATCTATTCATATTCTGTCTTTTCATCTTCTACCTTTCCAACTTCTATCTTATCATTTTCTATCTCTTAATCTTCTATCTTTTCATCTTCTATCTTTCTAACTTATATCTTTTCATCTTCTATCTTTTCATCTTCCATATTTTCATCTTCTATCTTTCCAACTTCTATCTTTTCAGATTTTCTTTTTTAATTAATTAGAAAAAACAAAAAAAGCAAAAAAAAGAAGGAATATATTAAAAAAACAGAAAAAAAACTTTTCATCTTCTATTATTTAAAAAAAAAAGATATTGTTCGTTGTTTGTTTGTGTGTACCAAGATCTATCTAATACTTGAGTTGTGTGATACTTGTTAGATCATTGACCCTTGGGGAAAAAAATCAAAGAGTGTTTGATTAGTTCTATAAGAACATTTTGAGATCCAAAAAAAAGAGAGGAAAAAAGCGTAAGGTTGTGAGAACATTTGAGAGAAAAGCCAATAATTTGAGGGAAACACTTGTGTATCAAACACTTGAGAGATTGTGAGGAATTTTTCTATTGAATCTTCTTTTTCTTACAGTATCTAAGTATGTCAAATGACAATAACGACAATCTGGAGGGTGAGCAGATACACAAAATTCCAAATCTCCAAATTCAAGCTTTGATGGGAGAGATAACCCGTTTGTTGAGAGTTGAGATGGAAACAGTCAATGAACGTTTGGATCAAGTTCAAAATGAGATAACACTTAGGCAACAACCTCGGCTGCCTAACGTACAAGGAGATCCACCACCGGTCGAAGTACAAAGAGGCAGTGTTGACTACTATGGTCGAGATGGACACTCATCTACCTCGAGTCAAAGGAGACCTAGACGAGCTAGGGAAGAAAGAGGTCAGGCTGAAGATAATTTAGGGGGGCTTAAGCTGAAAATTCCATCATTTCAAGGAAAGAACGATCCAGATGCCTATCTCGAATGAGAGAAAAAGATTGAACTCGTTTTTGATTGTCAAAACTATTCCGAGCTAAACAAGGTACGAGTTGCAGACAATGAATTTTATGATTATGCTATTAATTGGTGGGATCAAGTGGTGACAAGCAGAAGAAGAAATAGAGAAAGACCCATTGAGACTTGGGAAGACATGAAAACCTTGATGAGACGATGGTTCGTTCTTAGTCACTATCACCGAGAGTTACATCAAAAACTTAGGAGATTGGTGCAAGGCAACCGAAGTGTGGAGGATTTTTCTTCAAGAGATGGAAATACTTATGATGAGAACCGATATAGAAGAAGATCGTGAGGCTACCATGGCCAAATTTCTTAGCGGTTTGAATCGTGAGATACAAGACCGAGTAGAGATGCAACACTATGTGGAATTGGAAGATATGTTGCATAAGGCTATCTTGGTGGAGCAACAGCTTAAGAGGAAGGGTAGCACACGTCAAACTTATGGCATGAGTTCTATTACTCAACGTCTTAGCTACTCACACGAAGACAAAATTGTTCCAAAACCAAAGTTTGAATCCAAGCCGAATACTAGCCGACAAGAGGTCAAAGATAAAGTTGAACCCTCTTCTACAAGAAATCGTGATGTGCAATGTTTTAAGTGTCATGGCAGGGGACATTATGCAAATGAATGTTCAAACAAGAGGGCCATAATACTTAGAGTCAATGGAGAGTACGAAACTGAGGAAGAAGTGGTTTCAGATTCTATGTCATCTCAAGATGAGCTGGAGTTATCTGCAACCAAAGGTGATCTTTTGGTAGCTAGAAGGTCTTTGAGTGTGCAAGGTAAACTAGAGGAGAACGTGCAACGTGAGAATCTATTCCACACGCAATGTCTTGTTTTTGATAAGGTGTGTAGTCTTATAATTGATGGGGGGAGCTGTACGAATGTGGCGAGTACTATACTTGTCGAGAAACTGAGATTGACTACTCGAAAACATCCCAAGCTGTATAAGCTTCAATAGTTAAGTGAGTTTGGAGAACTCAAAGTGTCAAAGCAAGTTGTGGTTCCATTTAGCATTGGGAAGTATAAGGACGAGGTGATTTGTGATATTGTGCCAATGGAGGCTGGGCATATTCTTCTTGGGAGACCGTGGCAGTTTGATCGGAAAGTTGTTCATGATGGTTTCACTAACAAGCATTCATTTGGTTATAAGGGGAAAAATGTTATGCTTGTTCCTATGACTCGTAATGAGATCTACCAAGGTTATTTGCTTCTAAAGCAACGTGAAGAGAGAGCTATGAGTGACTCAAACACAAAAAGTCAAAAAGAGAGTGAGATTGAGAGAGAAACACAAAAAAGAGTGAGCTTAAGAGTGAAACACACAAATAGAGAAAAAAGAGAAAACACCAAAATTTCTTTGTGAAGTCAAGTGAGATAAAATGAGCTTTGGTTTCACATCAGCCTATATTTGTACTTATGTTCAAAGAGGTCTTTATGAGTTCTACTAACCTTGACCCCGGTTTGCCTAGTGGTGTTTCTTCTTTGTTGCAGGATTTTGGAGATGTATTTCTGGATGAGAACCCTAGTGGTCTACCTCCAATCCGAGGGATTGAGCATCAAATAGACTTTGTACCCGGAGCATCTATGCCAAACCGTCCAGCCCATAAAACCAATCTGGAAGAGACCAAAGAGTTTCAAAGACAAGTGAGTGAGCTGATGGAGAAAGGATATATCTGTGAGAGTATGAGTCCATGTGCCGTGCCCGTTTTACTAGTTCCTAAGAAGGATGGAACTTGGCGCATGTATGTTGATTGTAGATCCATCAATAATATCACGGTAAAGTATAGACATCCAATTCCTGGCTTAGATGATATGGTAGATGAGCTGCTTGGTTCTTGTGTCTTTTCTAAAATTGATCTTAAGAGTGGATATCACCAAATTCGAGTGAAAGAGGGTGATGAATGGAAAACACCTTTTAAAACAAAACATGGTCTTTATGAGTGGTTAGTCATGCCTTTTGGATTAACTAATGCACCCAACACGTTCATGAGGTTAATGAACCATGTTTTGAGACCTTTTATTGGTTTGTTTGTGGTTGTCTACTTTGATGATATTTTGGTTTTTAGCAAAATTTTGGAAGAGCACTATGAGCATTTGAAATCAGTTTTAGGTGTACTAAGAAAGCAAAAGCTATATGCTAACTTGAAAAAATGTACCTTTTGTTTGGATAACCTTGTGTTTCTAGGCTTTATTGTAAGTGCACATGACATTCAAGTAGACCAGGAGAAAGTGTAAGCAATCTGAGAATAGCCAAGTCCTAAAAGCATAGGAGAAGTTCGAAGTTTCCATGGCCTTGCTGGATTCTATAGACGGTTTGTTCGTGATTTTAGCACTATTACTGCCCCACTTACTGAAGTGATCAAGAAAGATATTGGATTCAAATGGGGAGAAGCTCAAGAGAATGTGTTCCAACAACTTAAGGAGAAACTCACCAATGCACCACTTTTATCTTTGCCTAACTTTCTTAAAACATTTGAGATTGAAATGTGATTGCATCAGGTGTAGGCATTGGAGTTGTGCTTATGCAAGAGAAGAAGTCAATCGCTTACTCTAGTGAGAAGCTTGGAGGAGCAACTCTAAATAATCCGACTTATGACAAGGAGTTGTATGCTTTGGTTAGAGCTTTGCAAACATGGCAGCACTATCTTTTGCCAAAGGAGTTTGTGATTCATACGGATCATGAGTCTTTGAAACACTTGAAGGGTCAACAGAAACTAAATAAACGACATGCCCGTTGGATGGAGTTTATAATAACATTTCCTTATGTCATACGGTATAAGAAAGGAAAAGAAAACGTTGTGGGTGATGCGTTATCAAGAAGATATGCACTACTATCTACTCTTGATGCTAAGGTTCTTGGTTTTGAGTACATTAAAGAGTTATATGAAACTGACCTTAACTTTCAAGAAGTGTTTAGGACTTGTGTGAAGCATGCGTATGGAAAGTTCTATCTTCATGAGGGTTTTCTATTCTATGAAAATAAATTGTGCATTCCTAATTGTTCTTTGAGAGATATTTTGGTTAGAGAATCACATGGAGGAGGCCTTATGGCACATTTTGGCGTCTCTAAGACCATGGCTGTTCTAAAAGAACATTTCCATTGGTCGCATATGAAAAGAGATGTGGAACGAATTTGTGCAAGGTGTGTTACTTGTAAGCAAGCTAAGTCTAAAGTCCAACCTCAAGGTATGTATCTCCCATTGCCTATTTTGAGTGAACCATGGACTGATATCTCAATGGACTTTGTCCTTGGGTTGCCTAGAAGTAAGAGAGGTATGGATTCTATCTTTGTGGTAGTGGACCGATTTTCTAAGATGGCACATTTCACTCCCTGTCATAAATATGATGATGCTACATTTGTTGCTGATTTGTTTTTGAAGGAAGTTGTACGTTTACATGGCATGCCTAAGATGATTGTTTCAGATCGAGACGCTAAGTTTCTTAGTTATTTCTGGAAAACTTTGTGGGCTAAGTTAGGGACAAAGTTATTGTTTTCTACTACTTGTCATCCACAAACTGATGGACAAAACTGAAGTAGTCAATAAGACTTTATCCACTTTGTTGCATGCTATAATTAAAAAGAATATCAGAACTTGGGAAGTTTGATTGTCTCATGTTGAGTTTGCTTATAACCATTCCATCCATTCGGCTACTAACTTTTCCCCTTTTCAAATTGTGTATGGTTTTAATCCCTTAACTCCATTGGATTTATCACCTTTACCTTTCAATGAGCTTGTGAACTTAGATGGGAAAAAGAAAGCTGAGATGGTCAAGAAGCTTCATAAAAAAACGAGGCTTAACATTGAGCAAAAGACTAAGCAATATCAAAAGCAAGCCAACAAAGGAAGGCGTGAGAAGAGCTTTACACCCGAAGACTTAGTTTGGGTTCACATGAGGAAGGAACGATTTCCAGCTCAAAGGAAGTCTAAACTAATGCCAAGGGCCATTGAGCCATTTCGAGTCTTCAAAAAGATCAATGAAAATGCCTACAAGATAGACTTGCCAAGTGAGTACAAAATCATGTAATTCTCATTTGTGAGGATCCAACTTTTTTATCAATAAATTTGAGAGTGATTCTCTTTTGTTCTTTATGAACTTTTAGATCTTTCTTGGTGTGTCATATCAAATGGATCAAACTGGTTTATCAAGTGATTTCCATTACACTTGTGTGGCCATTCCTAGCCACTGGCGTGAAGGGGCGAGTAGAAACAGCAACAATCTTTGGTTTAATATACTAAAAGTGTGGGCTACTCGAGTCAACATTCCGTGGTTCCACCACCTTGCTTAATTGAAGGCGAGTTGAAACAACAACAATCTTAGGTTTGATATACCTAAGGTGGGGGTTACTCAAATTCTTTGAAGACCAAGGACTATCCTTTACAACTTGGAGTGACGATTCCTTCGGGATTCCGCATCAACACTCCTCGTGACCTTTTACAGATCCAAGCATTTCTAAATTTTTAGCTAACTCATAACCTCCATATTTTAGAAGAATCATCACCCGTTTGTTGGGACATTTATAGATGTAATAACTAACACTTGATGTGAGTGTAAGAGATTATGATGTTATGAATCATATTTATGCACATGTAATAAAATGTTGATACACATGATTATACATTTGTTATGAGTAAAGTTCGTGATAAAGTTAGTAATGTTGTTAACTATATTGATACGCATATAATAATTATATTGATACGCATGTAACAAGATATGTTATGAGTATAAAAGGCGTGATAGATGGTAACAAGATATGTTTACATGTAGTGAAATGATAACATCTAAAAGACTTGATAAAAAATGGGAATGGCCAACGATGAAACAAATACATCTTACCTCCAAATCCCAAAATAACAAACTCTAATGTAACACATGTAATAAAATTGTTACATCGCTAAGAATGTAATTGAATGATAAGTTAATCTGCTTCCATTTTGGTGTATATCTTTTTCCATATTGTTGAACATGTATGCTAATAGTTATCTAGTAATATGTAAATGTAAATACACACAAATCAGAATACATGTACACAATTGGTTTGTGAAAATAAGGGTGTATATATGAACATCACGATGTTAGATGATGTTAAGGTATACATCATGATAGAGATGCACAAGTTAGATAAAGACACAAAAAGATTCTTGTGCACCACATTATGTATTAAGCTGCAAATCTAGAAAAACGGGTGCCAAATTGCAAACATGAAAGTAAACTGCAAGCATATACATATACAATGAATGATGTGTGTGCAAGTAAGTGTGTATCTATGTATATGACGAAAATGGATGCATGCATTTATATGATGTTAAGTGCAAAAACTGCAAATGTGAACATGCACACAACAAGACTGAAATGCAAACAGTAAATGGATAGACATCGATATACATGTTCATGACTTTATGTAGTGAATATAACTATAAGCAAATCACATAATATGATAGTTGAAGAGAATTCAAACAATTACATGATGTTGTGTAGTAAACTACAAACCTAAACATATACAAGCACTAGTTCGGGTGTACAATGGATGGTATGTATATACATAAAAAAATAGAATGCACACAAAAAAATATATCACTGCGAATTATCTTTTTAGTTAACACCTAGATATGTTAGTGAAACAACCAACAAACAGAGGAAACAAAATCCAAAACATAAACATAAAAAGAATACACTGAAAACTATGTATGGGACAAGAATCAAACATCCTACGGAGAAGAGTGACAATCGTAACTAACACTAACAAGAATCAACATATTTAGTCACACAACCTAATCAATAGATCTAGGAGAAAACAAAAAGGATAAACCAAAAAAAAATCTACCAAATTAAAACACTAGGGAGGACAATGCTTTTTGGTAATCGTTAAACCCTAAAGAGCTTGATTTTTGTTCATATTTCATAGAAAAATTGAAGGAGATGAGCTCTAGTGAAATTGGGGATCTCCCAAAAAGTAAAAAATGCAAAGTAGAACAATGTTTACAAAGAAGAAAAAATGATCTTCACGGAATTAGAAACATACATGGTTTAGAAAAGTCAAACAACCTTCATTAGAGAAAGATTGTACATGAGAAATCACTTTGTTTGTAAGTTTCAAAAAGCTGTGGACTTTGGAAAGATTTTTTGTATATTTTGTCGAGATATAAGAAATCTCCATCCACGTATACGTCTGAAATAATTAATTTCGTGTAGAATTTAGATAACATATAAAGTAGGGTTATAACGGTCGTAATTTTGCAATAATGACCTACTAGAGAGAATAAAGTACACTCCTAATTAATACTTGTAGAAAATTTGTAGTCATATGATCAAATTTGACAAAAATGTCAATCAAATCCCGAATTCACCAAAATAGACAAATCAAACTCCCAATTCCATCGGTCCTCAATGAACCTAAAAAGTATATTTGACATTCAAATTAAACTTTTAATTTTTAATTGAGTACGCCATATAATGCTATTGTTAAATTATTAAACATGAATTACTAACCCAATTTAAGATCATTAGTTCTTTAGCTACCAGAGACTAATTAACAATCTTAAATAGCAATTTTTTTTGTCCACGGCAATATTATAAAATGCAAAAGTGCACAACTATGGCTCGTTACAATCAACTATAGCTTGTCTCTTTTATAAATCTGGCGAGAGTGTCAGCTCTATAGTTGAGATCACGTGGAATTGTCGTAAGCGAGAATAACGAAAACATATTACTTAACCGTGCAAAGTCTTCTTGGTAGGGTAGAAAAGCTGGCCAGTCCCCCAGTTTGGCAAAAACCTCCAACACCGCCTCACAATCCGTCCACATCTCTACCTCCAAGGCTTGAATAGCTACCAGTGATTCCATAGCCCAACGAACAACTTCAACCTCTACATGCAGTGCTGATAAGCTACGGTTAACACATAGAGCACTTGAACAACTACCCTCTACCATATCTGGAAAGCTGAACCACCCTAACCCCGTTATTTGGGCCGTCATCTTCCAGGAAGCGTCCACGAAGCATCTAAAGCCCGTGAACCCTGAATAGGTTGTAGAAGGGAAAATCCAAGAGGATTTTTGTGTCCTGATATGGCCCAATGGTCAAGGCCGTGGGACCAATGGTCGTGACCGAATCTCTGACCATTCCTCATATTTCGCCATCGATCGAGAAATGATGTTACGAGGGTCGGTGACTGTATTTGAGAAACAAAAATCGTTCCTGGCCTTCCAAATCATCCAAGGAAAGTATTGATGATCACCATCATCTGGTAATCTCTAAAATAAGTAGTCCAGGTTATACCAGACGGAGTCCCCTGGAAAGATATGTATCCCAGATGGGATGTCCGATAGGGCCTACGTCTGGATTGCCAAAGGACATTGGAAGAGAACATGATTAATAGTCACAGTCTCTGCTCCGCGTTTTAAATAATCCAGATTACATTTAATCCCCTGTTGCTTGAGACTCTGATTTACGGCAACATTTCTTGACAAAATTTCCCACAAAAATGTTGTATTTTTTTTGGAGTTTTAATTTTCCACAGTTTCTCATAATATGTGTGAAAGTTAGTACCTGGAAAACCCACCTCTAAATGCGATAAAGTCGTCTCAGTGAGATACCCTGACTTAATAGTATACCGTCCTGTCTTAGTAAAATGGCATCCCCAATAATCAGGACGTTGACGTCGTGGTATAGGGATGCCTAGTATGTATTGGACATCAATAGGATCAAAATATTGGCGGACCAATATCTCCTTCCAAGAACCCGAGTAGTGATCAATAAATTGATACACTGTAAGGTCGGGAAACAACGAGACTGACATCTTTGTTATCGGTTGGGGTACGCTATCCGGGATCCATGGGTCTAGCCATACTTTTATCTTTGTCCCATCCCCTATTTTCGGAAGTGCACCTTTCGAAACCAAGGATCTTTCCGATAATATACTTCGCTAACCATAAGAAAAATTAGCCCTTGAATTCGCCATCAACGGACATGTGTCCTTAAAATAACGACCTCTCAGAACACGAGTTAGCAGTGACTTTGGGGAATCCAGGAGACTCCAAAACTGTTTCGCTAATAAGGCGGAGTTAAAATCCTCCAAAACCCAAAAACCTAGTCCTCCTTCGGACTTATGGTTACAAACCTTCTGCCATTTTTGCCAATGAATTCCCTTCGTAATGCCTGAATTCGACCACCAAACATCTGCTATAGGAGAGTTTAACTGATGGACTACCACTTTTGGGAGTCTGAAACAAGACATCACATATGTAGGCAAGGCTGTCAGAACCGATTTAATTAGAACCTCCTTTCCCGATTTCGATAGAAACTTTGAGGACCAACTGTTAATTCTGTCCTTAAGTTTCTCTCGAACAAAAGCAAAAAATTTCGTTTTCGCCCCTCCAATGTTTTCAGGTAAACCTAAATACGATCCCACTCCTCCCACATTGTGGATCCCAAGTGATCGATGTAAATCTATTTTTGCAGCACCAGATAATCCATGTCCAAACTGAATCGAAGACTTCTGAAAGTTTATCTGCTGTCTAGAGATCTGCTTATACTCTTTAAGTATCTTCAAAATTTGTTGCGATATTTTTTTTGATGATTTACAAAAGAAAAGGCTATCATCAGCGAATAACAAATGTGTATTGACGGACTGCTCCGAGCAATGGAGATACCTGTCAGTAATCCCCTCTGTTCTGCATCGCATAACTTTGAGATTAAAACTTCCGTACACATAATAAAAATATAAGGCGATATAGGATCACCCTGTTGTAGACCACACTGGGGTTTAATACAACCCCCAGAGACGCCATTTAATAGAGCAAAATATTCTACACTTGTGATACAAAATATAATACATCTTATCCATGCTTCACAGAATCCCAACTTCCATAACAAAATCGTTACAAAATTCCACTCCACTCTATCATATACTTTACTCATATCCGTCTTTATGGCCATATATTTGCCCCTAATCAATTTATTCATCCGCATGGCATGCAATATCTCATGGGCTATCAAAATATTATCTGAAATATTCCTCCCTGCTACAAAGGTTGATTGTGTTTCCGACACTAATTTTGGTAATACCCTTTGGAGATGTAGGCACATTACCTTGAATATTATCTTATATGCCATATTGCAAAAACTAATCGGTATAAATTCCATCATCCTTGTTGGCCGAGAAAGTTTCAGAATAAGACAAATATTTGTCTTATTCAAACTCCGCTCAAACGAGCCATGACATAGAAAATTATTAACCAAATTAAAAAAATTATTAACCAACTCCACTCAAACAATGCAGTCATCCAATCTGGCCCAGGAGCTTTATTGGGATTCATCGAGAACGGAGCATGACGAACTTCCTTGTGAGTAGCTCACCTCATCAAAATTTGATTATCCACATCATTACTTTTGGACTCTAACTCATCCAAAACCAAAGTAGAATCCCCATTGCTAGAGAAGAGTGTGGAGAAATAGTCTGTTGCTTCTCTAACGATATCGTCCTCCTTGGTAACCCAAACATCAGCTTATACTCTTTAAGTATATTCAAAATTTGTTGCGATTCTTCTTTCGATGCTTTACAAAAGAAAAGGCTATCATCAGCGAATAACAAATGTATCATTGACGGACTGGTCCGAGCAATGGAGATACCTGTCAGTAATCCCCTCTGTTCTGCATCGCATAACTTTGAGACTAACACTTCCGTACACAGAATAAAAATATAAGGCGATATAGGATCATCATGTCGTAGACCATGTTGGGGTTTAGTACAATCCCCAGGGACGCCATTTAATAAAATAGAATATTCCACACTTGTGATATAGAACATAATACATCTTATCCAGGCTTCACACAATCCCACCTTCCGTAACAAAATTGTTACAAAATTCCACTTCACTCTATCATATGCTTTACTCATATCCGTCTTTATGGCCATATATTTTCCCCTAATCGATCTATTCATCCGCAGGACATGAAACATCTCATGGGCTATCAAACTATTATCTGAAATATTCCTCCCTTCTACAAAGCCTGATTGCGTTTCCGACACTAATTTAGGTAATACCCTTCGGAGACGTAGGCACATTACCTTGGCTAATATCTTATATGCCACATTGCATAAACTAATCGGTCTAAATTCCATCATCCTTGTTGGCCGAGAAACTTTCAGAGTAAGACAAATATTTGTCTGATTCAAACTCCGCTCAAACGAGCCATGAGATAGGAAATTATTAACCAAATTAACCAAATCATCTTGTACAATGTCCCACACCTCTTGAAAGAACAATGCAGTCATCCCATCTGGCCCATGAGCTTTATTGGGATTCATCGAGAACAGAGCGTGACGAACTTCCTCGTGAGTAGCTCGCCTCATCAAAATTTGATTATCCACCTCATTACTTTTGGACTCTAACTCATCCAAAACCAAAGTAGAATCCCCATTGCTAAAGAAGAGCGTGGAGAAATAGTTTGTTGCTTCTCTAACGATATCGTCCTCCTTGGTAACCCAAACATCATCCCTAGAGTAAAGGCCAATTATCCGATTACGAGCTCGTCGCTGCTTTGTTTGACGTGGAAAATTTTTGTATTTTTATCTCCTTCCCGCAGCCACTTATTCCTACTTTTCTATTTCCACTAAACCTCTTTTTCACCATAAGAAAATCGTAGATCCATATTAACCTGCAGAATTCGATCTGATTTTGGCGATCCACTGCTTTTAAGGTCTTCTAGTTCCTGTTTCAACTTGTTAATTTTCAGTTGTCGAGGTTCAATAGTGTTTTGTCTCCAGTGTGAAATTTCGCGGCGACAAGCCCTCAGTTTATCATCCAGTGTGAATTGTTTTCTAGAGTAATTACACCTTCAACTTTTCTAAATAATGTCCCAGAGTCCAGGTTTTCCAATCCAGCATTTGTCGAAAATAAATTGCCATTTTCTTTAAAACATGTTATCCGAGAACCGTCCTATAATTGGCCTATGATCTGACCCTATCATGTCCATATATTGAACTTCTAATTTAGGAAATAAATCGTGCCACTCTTCGTTCCCAAAAGATTTATCTAAAATACACCGCACTATTCCATTTTGTCGGACTCCCGGCCATGACCAGAAATTACCTATTTTTGGAAAATCAATCTAACCACAATCTTGCAGCATCTCATTAAATGTTACAAATTGTGATGATGGTCTTAGAAAACCACCTAACTTTTCATGATTTCCCGTAAGCTCATTGAAATCTCATGTTACTAACAAGGGCTTTAACCGTTGAATTTCCAGCCTAGTTAACGTTCCCACACATAATCCCTTTTATGTTGAACCAGTTCTCCATAAATAAAGGTGATAAATGTTTTTTTACCTTTCAATTTTGTAGTTATGTCTATCATGTTTTTATCTTTATTATTTATAATAACATTCATGTAATCTTTGTAGAACAATGTTAGTCATCCACTTGTACCAATTGGTTCGACCGTGGTTAACAGGCTATACCCAAAATGACTATGTATTTTTTCCAAAAATATATAATTATTTTTAGTCTCACAAAGAAATAAAAAATCAGGTCTATGAGGTTTCCAAATATCTCTCAAATAACTAATTGTAATCTTACTGCCTATTCCTTGACAATTCCAATAAGGAACATTAATCATAAAAATAACTTAAAATTTCATCGGACTCTTGTCATTATCTTTAAGTGATCCCTCCTTAGCAAACTTCTGCTTTGGGTTTTTCCTCGGGGACATGAGTTTCATTGCCAAGGCCTTCTTAGAGCTGACCCCTCGAATTGGCGTATTGATCCTAGAAGACGTCTTGCATGGACCTACTGGGGGTTTCACTTGTCTAGCAACTCTACATTTTTGCAAAGTTTGGGCGAACTCTACATTTATTTTTGCACGATCAGCTGCAGACATACTTTGTGTATCAGCCACTGCAGCTCAGAATGCTAGGTCATCGAGAAGATCCTCCTTTGTGTACAAGAGTGTATCTTCCTGCTCATAGTCAGCGATTTCCGCCTCCAAATCCGCCTCCTCATTACTCAGAGCCAGTACTGCACCATCCCCAGCAGTTACCGCACCAGCTATATCCTCAGTCAGTGCTACAATAGCGTCCACCACTGCAGTTGCTTCCCTAGATTGATCTGAGGCAGTCTGCATAACTGCAGGTCCTCCTTCCTCTGCAGCTGCCATATCAGTCTGGTTCGAATCCTGAAATAAAGGTCTTCGAACTTGCCATGAAACCAAGAAGAACCCCAACATTTCGACATTAAAACATAGGCAAAAGCAATTTACAACTTTCTAGTCTTTAGCGTGAAAAAAATTATCAAACTCATACAACCATACCAATTTCGCATAATCTTTGCTTGGTTTCAAGGAAGGTAAGCCACAACCCCTCTTCTTGTCAATGTAACCAGCGTTTGGTATGCCGCTTGGTTTTGAAGAACCCAGCAATACTGCTTCTTTCAAAACTCTTTGTTCTTTGAGCTGCCATTGATTTACCATACTCAACATTACCACTTCCTATATTAACTGTTGACTTGTAACAACTATATGTTTCATGAGTCATCCAATGACAGAGACCACAAAACCCCAATAACCTCTTATATTCTATCAATATTTTGGATTCTTCCCCTTCTTCAAATTCTAAAACAGAAGAAAAAGTAAGTGGTTTAGAACATGAAACCTCTACTAAAACCAGACCTTTCTTGACATCAATGTCAATTACTATCCCAATTGATTCAACAACTATCTTATACACTTCTTTCACGCGATATTCAAAAGGATAAGTGAATCTAGCCCATAGCCGTATTGTACTAGGATAATCAGCCCTGGCCATTGCCCTACAAGGGGCATAGGCGACCACCACCCATCGAAATTGATGGCACCATTTTCCAGAACCCTTTCCAAATCTCCCTCCTCATGAAACTCAAACTGAAACCTACCGTTTCCTAGCTTTAGACCTTTAACTTGACCTACCAAGTCCCAAAATCGGGGCATTCTAAATAAGAAAGTATATACGTTCTGGTTCTGGGGATTTAGACATCGTCCCATCAGAACTTTCGAAGACCTAGCAAGTAATGCAATGTTATTTATCTTGGGAATTTTAATCCTCATACCCTTGATCGGCGACTCATTCGCAGACATTGTACTGTTCTGTTTAGTCACACGAACCCGAAAATACCTAGGTTTAAAAGAGAGACTAGAATGCAAGAGACAACCACTAAACCCTCTTTTGTTATTAGCTATGATATATATAGCTTGCATAGTAACAATAAGACCTAACTTATCCTTAAAATTAGGTCTTATCCTAATGTTTTGAATTTTAAAAGCATGATTGGTATTAACCCCCCAAATTTCTCTTTCATTATCATTAGCCAGGAATTGAATGTTTTTAAAAGATTATTGATACTTCTAGCTACGTATTAAAATATCGTAACTAATTTCCTAAAAATTATGGAAACGTACAACCATACTTTGTGAACTGAAGGATAATCCTCCATCGACAGCTCCATTCTCACAAAAGACTATGATCTGAAACCTTCCAGTTTCCCTTTTTGGCATTTCACGCCCCCAACTACACGCATTAGCCTGTCAGAACACAAACCAAGGCGACATCGACCACTTACTAGGTATATTAAAAGAATCACATAAAGAACTAAAAGTCCTCTGATCTTTACCAAGGAGAGGAGATTTCCTTTTTATGAAATGTTTCGTCATTTGGCATGAAAACTCGAGCGCCACTCTCCCAAATATGCAATTATAATGGAAATAGTCACTTTCATATCAACTATAAAGTTCTTACATATCAACTGCAATAAAATTATACTTTTGAATGCAATTAACTTTCTAATCTCCCTCTGAAAAACCTTCTTACAGTACCAATTATTGCTAAAAACCTGTAACAACCAATCAGACATACTAAGGTCCTCAGACTGCCTAAACAAAGCAACTGCATAAATGACCTCATATATATTATCAACAATATAGGTAATATTGATCGATTTAAATATAGGTAACATCATTCTTTCCATATTCTGCATACAACCCGAGTACAAACCTGAGAAAATTTGAACAACAACCAGTGTGGTTGTTGGTCCCCAATTGTCTTTCTATGGTCGTACATTAGACCTCAGAATCATCACAAAAACACCATTAGAGAAGATAATGTTATCCCATACGATGTTTTTGTTCCTCTGAATCCCAAAAATGTCATTCCAAGATCTTATTTTTCCAAAATTACAATTCGAAACAATATTATCCATCCCGACTACGGATCTGAGACAATATTTCACGGGTACAATCTAATTTGACTAAGTTTATCATATACATAAACCTAGCCCCACAGATCTACACCAAACGCCACTCGATTTGAAAGAAGAAAATGAAGAGATAAACTTATCTGAAATCGCCGGAGATCGCCCTCCTTCACGCCCGGAAATCGCCTCGGAAGAGACTGAAAATCGCCCTCCTAGTCAAAACTCTTTGCGGTGCCTAAACCCTCTCGAATACCAGATCTGTTTCTAGAAACCCTCCTTGAACCTCCGCTCCACGAACTTCCGCCGTCTCTTCTTTTTGGTTTTTGAAAATGTGAACCCTAATTTCGAGATTTAGCCGATACATATCCTTTTCCTGAAGATGGTGAACCTCCCCCGCTTCTCGTTAGAACCCCAGATCTGAAACGCTTGGATTTGCCCACGTAACCGCCGCCGGAGAGAACCCTCATCGCACCAGAAATCTCCTTCTGTATCGCACCAGAGAAAGAGAATATATATTTTTAGTTCCAGTTAATCTTAAATAGTAATTAATGTTTAATGACTTAATTTAGGAATAAGAGAATTTAATGACTTAATGCCGTGATAAATTTAAAATTAAGAGTTTAATTTGAAAGTTAACTATAATTTATAAATTAATTTAGGAATAAGAGAATTGAGCGTTTGATACGTTTCTTTTGGGTAAGTTCGGTTTTCGATTGACATTTTTCAATTCAAATTTTCCTAATTTTGACTATTTATTGACTAAAACATATATATGTGATGAGGTTTAAAATGTAGGCCATAGGCCCAGACGAAACAAAGTTAGAAAACCCAATGTTTTTTTATTTGTTCTTTTTCAGTGAATTTCTCCAATCAAGCTTCTCCGATTTTGCTCTTACACCAATCAGTTCGCATCATTCAGGTTTGTCTTGATCCCAATATAGATCGGAGTCATGTAACACAATTGATAAACTTAATTTGATCGTGAACCGAATTTTACTTTTTCTTAGCGACTGATGTTTTAGAAAACGGATCCTGGTTTTAGATTCGTTTCCCTCGATGGGTAGTTTGATAATTTCTTACACATTTTGTCCTAAAGACTTCAGAAATCGAGTTAATTTGCCAAGACATCGTCAATTTGATACTTATATTTAACTTGTCGGAACTCTGAGACGTTTGTGGCTTTGTGCTGTGTAGAGTAAGTTACCATTTAGGTCAACTATGTTTGATCTCTGCACCTGTTCGAGTTTTCTGTTCTGGATTAATTGCTAAAAAGTACTATTCTTTCATATGAACCGAAGAACACTGAGAATAATCACTAATCAGATAAATATGATTTTTTTTTTGTTGGCTGAAATTGGTATAAAATAAAGTTTTCGGTTTTGCAATATACGTTGTCGTTTCTGTTTCTTGAGTGGATTCTCTGAGTTCTGAAAGTTATGTGCTTTCATAATCACACATGCCTCATAGACGACATTCTTTAGAAGCACAATATCAACATTACCCTAGCATGAATTCGTTTTGTTTTCTCGTTCTCCTTTCATCCATCAAGATATAATGCTTTTAGCTATAATCCTTTAAGCTCTAGATCGAAGATATAATGCTTTTAGCTACAATGACGTTTATCGTTTTCTCTCAATTTGCATTTTTAACCTTCATCTTTGACCAATGATAATCCTAATTGGTCCTGTACTATTGCAGAAACTTTATTAAGGTGGAGTTGGTCGCATCAGGTTGATCGCTATAATGTGTAACCCTATTTCAGGAGGCCTTTTGAGTTTGCACTAAGCTCAGGCTCTGGACGGCACTGATTGTTGTAATTGAACGAGAATGTGTAGGCGAAATTGTCGAGCCAAATCCTCACCAGAGGAAGTGGTTTCAACTGATGAGAATCTCTTGATATATTGTAAACCTGTCCGACTGTACAATATTTTTCATCTTCGCTCTCTATGCAACGTATGAATTGCCTTCTCTCTCATCATTCTAGCTTAGTAACGACTGTATTCAAATCTACTTCGATCTACTGTTTAGATTCTCACCTAATGTTTGGGTTTCTTATTAAGCTGACTCTGATCTGACTCATGGCAAGTGTGTGCTTCTTTTGTTGCCTAATATTATTTTAACTTGTTCTTTGTCTGTGCAGCCGTCGTTTCTTCCAAGATGCTTGAACTACAAAATTCTAGCGAAGCGGAAAAGAAAGTATGAATTTTCTCCTTGAATGTAGATGCTTCAATGATATGTTCTTTATCATACTTTTAATATGAAAGCTGATGACTTCTCTACCTTTGTTGAGTAAATATGCACATAATGGATGCTTTTCTTCGTGTTTTGGCTAGGTCAAGATTTACTGGGATGGTAGTTTTTAACTATAAAGATTGTAATAACACATTGCAGAAAACTGAAGGTGAGTTTTTCTGTTCTTGGACAAAATTCGAGATCTCTTTCTGTAGGATTTTGATTTACTATTTTTCTGTACTTTCGTGCAGTTAGGGAAGATTGTTCTTGTCCATTTTGCTTTATGCTATGTTGTAGCTTCAAGGTGGGAAACTATTACAACTGAGGTTTCTTCCGAGGCCTTTTATATCCAACACTGTGTGAACTGCCACTTGTGTTTCATTCTGTATACATGCTGTGTGCAGTTGCATAATTGTGTTTTCTCTCTCTTCTTTAACTGCTGAGTGTGTGTTTATCTGAGAAATAATGTTCCAGATCGAGTTTACAATCGATTGCCTTGTGTTTATGCAGGGGCTGCAACTTCATTTGAATTCATCTCATGACTTATTTGAATTTGAGTTCATGGTATGTGGTTATATGGATTTTCTTGTTTTGCTATTCCTTTTCTAATGAAATTATAGTTAAAAAGGTCTTTCTTATCGTAGCTTACTGAAGAATATCAGACAGTTAATGTCTCTGTAAAGCTTGATTCCTTCGTATTTCAGGTCAGTTACTTTTAAACTTGGTAACTGGAAAACCTATAGCTGGTGAAAGTTCAATTTATATTCCATCCTTCTTTGTACCAGGAAGAAGAAAGTGATGTAAACAAATTTGAGCCGTTCTGTCTCTGGTAAGTTTCAGGTGCCATTGGTATACCTTAATAGTAGTGACTCCTTGCTTACCTGTCAGTAGATCTCCATTAACTCAACCATAATGTTTTACAGCTCGAAACCTCGTAAGCGTAGACAAAGAGGTGGTAGAAATAACACCAGGCAACTCAATGTATGCTTTATACCTTTTGATTCACCCAGTTTAGCTAATGGCACAGAAAATGGAATCACCCTAGTGAATGATGGTAAAATCTTATCTTATGTGGGTTTCCTTGCTGCTTTGAACTTTATTCTACCGGAGTAGATACAGTATCGAGATTGTTCAATTATTGTTCTTCTTCTCGCAAGGAAAATTACCAGAACTGATGTACAAATTGAATGGCATGCTACAGGAAACCATGGTTTGGGATATCCCGGGACAACTGAGATTGCTGGACAATTTGAGATGACTAGTAACACTCCACCACCCATAGCTCACTCTACTTTAGACTCTGATGCTAAAGTTATATTAACAAACGAAGTTGTAGTCCCTGCTACTAGGACAAGAAAGTTATCTGCGGAACGATCTGAGGCTAGAAGGTTTGTTCATCATGAGAGTCCGTTACATTTAGTTACCATTCATGTTGTTACAAACTGTTTTTCCTATTATGGATAAATGTTTACTGTACTGCCGTAGTAACTGAGTGAATTTTTTCCAGCCTCCTACTTCTTCAGAAACGCCAGTTCTATCATTCTCACAGAGTCCAGGTGATTTAAGTTTCTTCACCTAATTCTTTAGCGTTTTATTTGATGGCACACTGTGATGACTCACTAAAGCATATATATGGTCCCTATTCACAATAGTCTGGTTCGATTGTGCTCATTTAAAATTTGTATCTACGTTTCTGTTTGTGTCGACATGGATAATGCTATGTCCATGTTGTCTCTGTTTTATTGCCACTAACCAAAATCTATATGTTTCTGTGACAAAGCCAATGGCACTTGAGCAAGTAATGTCTGATCGAGATAGCGAAGATGAAGTTGATAATGACCTTGCAGATTTTGAGGATCGACAGGTATTCCATAAACATTTTCTGCATTCCCTAAATGGACAACATTAATTTGGTATACGATGTAATTTGCTAATGGCTTTTGAAACTTAAAAATAAGCTGCAGATGCTTGATGATTTTGTGGATGTGAATAAAGATGAAAAGCAATTCATGCATCTTTGGAATTCATTTGTAAGAAAACAAAGGTAACTACGTTTCTCGTATCGTATCTGAATACACACATGCCTATGAGATTCATGCCAACAATAGAATCAGTGTTGCTATAGAATAATTGAGATGTTGATTTTGCCTTTGGCCCTTGCACAGTTTGTTTTGTCGTTGGACGACATGTGATGACTAAAAACGATATGTTACGTTGTTTGTTTCATTGTCGCTAGCAACAAGTCCAAATATCCTTTTGTCGTTACTGGTTTAACCTCACATTTTAGTGAAATATATCAGTAATTTCTGATCAAACACTGTTAAAGGTTGAAACGTATCATCAAGCCAGCGATGGCAAAATGAACATGATCTTGTGAGTGAAAGATGTTGTCACCAAAATGACAGACCCTGTGTTGCTCAAATCAAATTATTATTTATGTTGCAGGGTCATCGCAGATGGTCATATACCATGGGCATGTGAAGCATTTTCAAGATTTCACGAGAAAGAGTTGCACCTTTACTCATCACTCTTCTGGTAATCTCATCAGAACTAAATAATATTCATCAAGAGATACAGACACAACACACATTATACAATACCAAATTTGTTTTGTTTCTGAAAACAAAAAAAAATCAGGTGCTGGAGACTATTTTTGATCAAACTGTGGAACCATGGACTTGTCGACGCAGCCACCATCAACAACTGCAATACCATCCTCGAGAATTGCCATAATAACTCAGACACAAACAACAGTAACAATGTGGATCATCTCAATGACATAAACAACAAGAACACTGGCGATATGGATGTTGACTACAATGACGATAAGAGAGACAAGTAATAGGAAGATTTGGATTTTTAAATGATGCTGGTTTTGGTATTTTAACATCCCTTTCTAATTGTTTAGGAGCAAACAGAGATGATTTATTTACTTAATACTCTACAACTGATTGTATTTTCAGTTGGGTTCTGTCATATATTTTATTAATACTGAAAAGACCAGGAAATTTCCCGTAACAGATGAGAAATTAAACTCCTTTTCTATTAAATTCATCTCTTCCTAATTATATAACACATGAAAAGTCTCGAACTTCCGTTTTATCTTTGACGAAAACGGATAAATTTCGAAATAAATTTAAAACAAATCAGGAAAGAGTTATGACAGATGTTAAACTTGAAGCCACTTGGTTTTTTGTCTCTCAAATCAATGAATTTCTCCGTTCTTCGATTTTCCTTTACACCAATCGGTGTTTTCGAAGTTTTTCAGGTTTGTTTTGATCTCAAACTAGATCCGAGTCAAGTTAAATGATTGTATGTAATTGTTTCTGCTCTATTTTTTACGAGTTGAGATTTAGTCGTAGATCGGGAATCGGAATTTATTTTTTGTTTTTAGGAGACTTGAGGTTTAGGAAATGGAACCTAGTTCTGAATTCGTTGCGTCTAGTTGATATTTGATAGACTCTTTGGTTTCTTCATACGCGTTTGGTCCAAAAGATCATATAATTTGATTTGAATTTGACAAGATTCCATCAATTCGTACTCATATTAGGGTTTATATTGTTCAAGGAACTCGGAATCTTTTGTAGCTTCGAAAACTCCGTGCTATGTAGACATAATCTTAACATTTTGGTCAACTAAGTATGGTCTCTTCTTTTGTTGTTTGAATGAAACCTTGTTTGAGTTTTCTGGCTATGGAACAATCGCTAAAAGTGTCATTTTATCATATCGGATAAAGTTTTCGGTTTTGTAATACGCGTTGTATTGACTGTTTCTTGAGATTCTCAGAGTTGCTAAAAGTTTTGTGCTATCATTTTTACATAGGCCTCATATAAGATCCAGTGTTTACAAGCATAATATCGACTCAAGTTTGAGTAGTCCCAACAACTATTGAAGCTTAAGAAGCATAATGATCGAGGTAAAGCGACCTGGTTCTTCTACTCGGATCACCACAACACTCCTTGATTCCTTCATGATTCTCTTCAGAAATAAACACATCTTAATCCCAATCTTTGCCTTCATAGTGATCCCTCTCGCAGTCCTACACCTCTCGCTAACTCTCACCTCATTTCGACTTAAAAACCATGTCTTCCATCTAGAAGCCCTAGCCAGTGTTGTGCACACACGGTTTGAAGCTAGACAGATCTGGCAAGAGTCTAGAGAAGATGCTGTTTCGCTTTTACACCTCAAATCCCGATATTTCGTCCCATTTTTCGTCCTCTCTTGTATCGCTTCCATAACCATAATTACGTCAACTTCCTTCTCACACGCCAACCAAAATCCATCTCTGAAGTCATCATTTGCTTCAGTGAAATCCTCTTGTATGAGAGTAACAGCAACTTCCATCATTGTCTATGGTCTGCTCTTCCTCTACTCACCAATTCCCGTCTTTCTATCAGCTCTCTTCGGTTACACACCAACATTGCGTTACTTTATCATGGTGTTCACTTTCAGCATTGAAGTATACATAATGGCTATAACAGGGCTTAGTCTTGTAGTGTCTGTATTGGAAGAAAGATATGGTTTCGATGCGATTAAGGAAGGAACTGCCATGATGAAAGGGAGGAGGATAACAGGGTCGGCTTTGGCGGGTGTATTTGTATTTCTATCGAGTTTTATTGGTCATGGGATGGAGAAGCTGGCGAAGGAGCTAGATGTAGACTCGAGCTCAGGGTCATGGTGGAGGTCGGTGGTTGTGACTGGTGGGTGGGACGGGTGGAAGCTGGTTTGTATGTATGGCGGTGAGGTGGTGCTGAGTTATGTTGTAATTACCGTGTTTTACTGTGAGTGTACGAAACGCCATGGAAACAGCGAGGCAAATGTTGCTGATGACGAAGGTCTTGCTATTTAAACTATTTACGATACTATTTCTTTAGCTTATTAATTCTCTTGTGAATTTTTGTATACATTTTTGTTTTATTTTTTTGTTTTTCTTACTTTGGTAGTTATTAATTTCTCAAAATGTCTAAATCTGAAAGGGTTTGGAGAGATGTTTTGAATCTCTTGCAACCACGCGTTAGTAGAATGAGTCTCGAGAGTTTCAGTTGAGATTTTTGTTCCGGAAACTTTAAGTACCCACTGAGATCAACAGTGTCGAGAGCTAAAAAGTTGATATTGGTTGGAAAAACCTCCAGCCCTGTGCATATCTTATTTTTAAGACCACATATGTATTGAGATTCCGAATCATAGAAGGAACCATAACCAAACTGTTACAAAAGCTGAGTATCAAATACTCGAGATGTGGTAGCCTTTCAAAGATTTAAGTTTCGGTCAGGTTTTTAGATGGCCCTATATGGTAACATATTTTCAATAATTAAGCTACATTACTAGGAGTACTAAGGCGGGAACTCACGTTTGGTATGTATAGTTTATCAGTCTGGACATGGTGCCCGCCCATTCTAGCTCGCTCTAAATGGAACACTCCTTTCTTCTCGCAGTTGCCTGCTTTCTTCGACTATTTTGGCCTCTCATGTCAAATCTCTTGACAACCAAAATGCTCAAACCCCCCATCTACAATCCTAGCCCCCTAGCAGGTAACCATTCTCAGACGGTCGTGTAAAGCCATTGCTATCTAACCTTGGACCACACTCGTGCTTTGAGTAAGAATTCGGCACGTATATATAGCGAAACCAACTTAATATTGAAAAAGATAAGTCTGTCACATTCCACAATTCAGTTGTTTCTATTTGCAAATTAACAATTTCGCAACTTTAATTTTATTTATTTATTTTCTAATTAATATTTAAATAAAATAATAATTAATTAATTATAAATAACAAAATAAGTTGTGTATCCCGCGTTACAGATGAACATTCACAATACTTTAAAAATCTTCTTTTGTTTCTTTAATGTGTATGTTCTTTCTACTTAGTCCATATTTCTCCGCGTTACTTTCTCCAATGCCTTAAAATATTTATGTGATTTCTATTTATCTTTATACCCTAAATAAAGGGGCACTTCTTGTGAACTTTTTGAAATAAGGCATTCCATATAATTTTATAACTTAAGAAGCCAATTTTGTGATATCACCCCCTAGTATTTACATCCATGTTAGGTCTATCAACTTAACCTCCAAACAAGCTCGGTTTTGAACCAATGCAAATGAAACAAGGGTTTAGGCCCCTTATTTAAAAAACCCCAAATTTGTACAATTTATATTTCAACGAGAATTAAAATTAAATCCTAGATATTTTTCACTTTTAATATATCACTTTTCATCTTTCATTTCACTATGAGTAATTCTATGTTGGGGTATGTTGGAATATCAAAATCTTATAAGACAATTAGTGTGAAGAAGAAGTTGGTGATGAGAATCATGATAGTTTCAAAAGTAATTAATTATTATTAATTTGGAATTGTTTTGTTGGGTATTTTGTAATTTAAACTATTTTTTAATATATTTTGAAATTAGTTTCGTGTTTCAGTATGTGTGAGACAAAAAGAAGCCCCAATATTTGAGATTGTTTATAGCCTCTATATTTTGAGGATCGGCCCTGCCTCCAAGCGACTGAAAAAGAAAACAGAAAATATATATCTCTGGTTGAGATTTCAGTTCTTCTTACGGTTGAAATTGTTTGTCGGCAGGAAATTTCGTATCTAAGAACAGCCGAAGAACGCTGGGGAACAAACTTTGCTGCGGTTGTCAGCATTTTCCCTGCAGCTCTTCGCGTAAGTTAGCCGAACTTCCGAGATTTGTACCTGCATAATTAGCAAGGACAGGGGTTTCTGAGAAAACAAGATTTCCAAAGATCTTCAATGTGTCTGTGAGCTGGTTTTTGGAAGACTCGTGATATCTTGGTTCTGAGTCTTAGCCGAAAGTTTTCCAAGGAAAAATATCCTTCTGATGGAGGGGGTTGGAACTCTCCATGAACTGATGTGTACCATTAGATCAATTCTAGCCCTAGTGTTGTTTCAGGAGGTGTGATCTTCTAACTAAATATCAATTGATATAGCAGATGTGTGGTTATATTATGCTACATAAAATACATCAATAGATGGATGAATTACTAGAAAGGTGATAAGATGAAGTTATTACCTCAGGGGAAGAAAATTCACCGTTGTGCAGCTTGGTGACTTCCCATCATTCTTCACTGCCTCGTAGTTGCGCAATTCATAAAGAAGCAAATAGATAAAAGCAAGAACAGAGTTCTTTGCCTTCAGCTAAAGAAAAAAATACAAAGATTTGAGAGGCCCCGGATTTTCAGATGAATTCTAATCCATTTCTTTGTTTCTGTTTTCATAAACTTGCTGCATCCTCATCTCAATATTCATCATCATCTGAACCTTCATCTTCATTCATCTTCAGGATTGAATGGATTCCACCTGCGAGGAAAAATTGGCTTGTGTGAAAAACCTATGAGAATTTTCAGTTACCCATATAACAGTACAGGATCCAAGATGGGAATTTCTGAATCTTGTTGTTCAGTAATCATGTTAACAACACACAAAGCTTCCCTCTCCATACATGGATAAGAAGAAACTAATGATGCTTCTCTTTCCCCTAACGAATGCTCCAGATTAGAGCGGTCAATCCTGTGATGGCTACAGTTTGGCCACAAGGTGAGTTGAAATATTCTCCAGCTGTTCCGGATGCTTCCTGTATTATAAAATCAAACGATAGATTCTATTGAGTAGCTCATCACTATGGTATTAATCTGGAAAACAATATCAAGACCTAGCTTCTAAATGTTCAGTTCAAAAAGGCTTACCAGCATCTGAGGCTTGCTTCTGTCACTCTCTACAACATCACGTTTTCCTTTAGACTGTTGGTTGTACTCAGTTTCAGAGCTCCCATCACTACCATCCGGAGATACAGACACATTCAAGACTTGTACGCCACATCCTTTTATCCTACTATAATGGCTGTAAAACTTAAACTCCACATGGTTGAAGTCCACTTTAAATGGAAGAGCTTTATGTGAATGCAGAGAGTTTGAGAAAGAGATAGTTTAGAAACTTGATTTCATTATTAGTTGTTTTGCTAGTACATTGAGAAGTCTTTTTATAGACTCTAAGAGAATTACAGAGAGAAAAGGAGAGAGAAAACAGAGAGAGTAGCTTTTGATTAGCTGTTGAGAAAGGGACCTCAACAAGTCTAAATCTCAGCATTAAAACAGTCACCCTGTCATGGTCTTAGCACACTTCTTCTTAAGTGTTGAAAGTTTATTTGATGGGCTTCAGTGTCTTGAGTTCATGGGCTATAGTGGATTTGAAATCATGGGTCATAATACTTTAGGCCGGAACTTGAAGGAAAACGAAATCAGCTGATCCATCTCATCCGTCTTACATAACAATACAATAATATTTGGGGTACGTATAACAATATACGCCTTCAAAGAGAACAAATGCAACACTCCCCGGTATGAAGTTCAAGCATGAGGCAAGCCTTAAATCGCAATATATCTTGAGAAAGAACACTATGAGGTAAAGTGACAGTAAGGAAAAATCCAGAAGCTCGATGCTTGAAGTACGTAGGCACTTCACAACCTGGTAAGACTGTAGGCGAGAAGCATGATCGAAGGATGAGTTCTTGTGCATCTTCATCTAATTTGGAGCAATTTATGTACTTAGAGTATCCATTAGTACCTCCATTGGTTTCATCCTCATCAGGCCAACGCGATTTACTCAACTTGCCAATGTTCTCATACAATGGTGTATAAGTAAAATTATTTTCAATCACCGCACTGGCATCACTTAATGCCGTGATGGTACCTCCACAGTCTGCAAAGTCTGCTACCTTAAGACTTGTCAGTCTGAAAAGTTTTGGGGAGATATGTTTCAACCTCTTGCAACCACGCATCATTAGTACAAAGAGCCTCGAGGTATACTAAATGAAACAAGGAACTTTTTCTATAGCAGTGTCATTTAGATAGAATACAAGTTCAAATATGAGGAAATATACTCAACTTGGAACAGAGAAAAGGACCTATTTATTAATGTACAAGTTCAAATATGAGGAAATATACTCAACTTGGAACAGAGAAAAGGACCTATTTATTAATGAAGTTTTACCGTAGTGTCGATTTTTTAATGAACTTTTGAATTCGTCTTAATCTCAATTCGCTGCTTAAAATTTTAAAATACCTATATGAGCTATCTAATTGTGGTTTATTTCTAAATTGACCGTTAGATCCGTCAGTCAACGGTTAAGTTTCCGTTGTTAGACAACACATATATGGTTTATTTAAGCGACACGTGTCCGGCCAAATAAAAATAAATTTTTAAAAATTATAAAAAAGAAAGTTCCAAAAATTTTAAAAATTTAGAAAAATATATTAAGAAATTAGAAATTATATTTCTTAAAAACTATAATTTTTTTTTGCAAATGGCTCTTAGCCTAGTGGCAGGCGGTAAGTTCACATAAGGCAACTCATTTACACAACCAGGGATCGAGTCCCCCCGCATACATTATGTAGGAACTTGGCTATTGGGCCGGCCAGTTGTGGCCCAATATAATTTGCCGTCGACAAAAAAAAAAAACTATAATTTTTTTTAAAAAAAACTTAAAATATATTTCAAATAATTAAAGAAAATTCGAAAGAAATTAAAAAATTTAGAAAAATATATTTAAAATTAGAAAGTATTTTGTAAAAAACATAAAATTAGAAGATTTTTTATAAATAAAATAAAATAACATTATAACTAACTAAAAATTAAACCCTATTACAACATATTACAATCTAACTAATTCAAAATTCTCAACTCTAAAACTCAAATTTAAATTTCGTCATGAACCCTAAAATGTTTTAATAAATTAAATGTTTTTGGAATGGTAATATATACTTTATTATAAAATTTTGAAATGACTTATTTCTTAATGAACAATATATAAATGAGTTAATGAAGTAAAATCCCATAATTTACAAAACATATATTAATATGCCAAAACTCTTGATTTGTTGAAAATCTTGAATTGACTTTCGGTATGGTAATAGGTGTATATACATAAATGAGTTGACGAAATAAAACGTCAAAATTTTATGATAAAACATATAATATAATGCCAGAAAAATATGATTTGTTGAAATTTTTTAGGGTATGTGATGAATTTTGAATTTTGGTTTTAGATTTGAGAATTTTGAATTAGTGAGATTGTAATGGATTGTAATTAGGTTTACTTTTCAGTTAGTTATAATGTATTTTAATTTATTTTACTTTCTTAAAATTCTTTTTTTTTTTAAATTTTCTATTTGATTTATTGTTTTAAAAAATATTTTCTAAATTTATATATATATATATATATATATCTATTTGTTTAAAAGAATCAAATTTTTTTTTTTTTTCAAATTTTGAATTTAGTTTTGTTTAATTTATTTATTCTATTCGGCTGGACACATGTCGTTTTGAGAAGCCATACACGTATAGTCTAACCACAAAATAACATAGACTTAACCGTTAACTAACAAAACTAATCGTTAATATAGAAATACGCCACAATGAGATAATCTATGTAAGTTTTTAAAAATTTTAAGCAACTTGAATTGAAATTTAAGATGAATTTAAAAGTTCATTAAATAATAGGCACTGCGGTAAAATTTCATTAAGAAATAGGCCCTTTTTCCAACTTGCTGAAATTGACGATCTTGAGAGATGGTAAGTTGGTATACATTGAAAGAACTTCTGTCAGGTTTACACTTTCTGACAGATCCATTTTCACGAGACTAATTAGAATATGATAAAAATTCTCAACCTGGAGCATCCACTGAAATTGACGATTTGGAGAGATGACAACTTCGACATCCATTGGAAGAACCTTGAGCCCTTTGCAATTTCTCATACTCAACGATTTTAGTTTCTGGAGAGTCCCAATCGTAGAAGGAACCTTACTAAACTTTTGCAGTTGTTGAGTATCAAGTCCTCCAAATTGGTGGCCTTTGAAAGATCTGGAAATTCTGTTAGGTCAATTTTACAAATGGTCCCTTTATTCATACTATATATGTTCAAAATTATTATCAAAGTAAGTATATATATACATATGAACTGTAGACCACAAGCCAGTTTGACTATTGTTGTTTACAAAGGTTAACTTATTAAACAACAATTGCAAAAAAAGGTTAAACGACCATCAGCAAATGCTACAACAATAAAATGATGTACCTGGGCGCATCGCATAGCTTCTCAACCATGCAACCGAACACTACGAGACATGTATAATGTTCTCGGCGGCAAAATTGACTTGGTACATATCTCATAAGGCAATTGAGAAAAACGAGCCCAGGGAGTGTTACTCTTGTGTAAGCAATTCTGAGAAACTGAATCATTCATTAGAGAAAAACAAAGGCTTTATAAGCCTTACAAAGAACTGAAGAAGAACATGCTAAAAAAACGTGTCCTAGAAAGCACGGAAACATGTGATCGTGAGTAATCACTTAGGAAATTAAACCAAATCCTAATTAGATAGCTAACCAGGTTGAACCATAGATGACAAACATCAACAATTCCTCCCTTAAACTAGACAAAGCTAGTTTATCTTAGGTTCTTCACACACACCAACTTCCTTTTGAACTCTTGAAACACATCTCGCTTGAGTGGTTTGGTGAAGATGTCTGCAACTTGTTGCCGTGTTCCACAAAACTTTAGCTCCATTGATCCATCATTCACTAGATCTCTCAAGAAGTGAAAACGAATATCAATATATTTGCTTTTACCATGCATCACTGGATTCCTTGAGAGCTTGATGGCTGAATTATTGTCACAGAAAATCAGGGGGCTTGAGCTTCCATCCTATCCAAGTCATTTCAGTATCCTCTTCATCCAGACAAGTTGACAGGCACTTGCAGCTGCAGCCACAAATTCAGCCTCGGTGGTGCTCAATGTGACAATAGATTGTTTTTGAGAGGACCAAGCTACTGCAGCATTGCTCAAAACAAAAGTGTACCCATAAGTGCTTTTTCTGTCCTCAACGCTCCCAACATAATCACTGTTCATAAATCCTATAAGTTCTCTGTTTCCATTTTGTTGATAAAATAAACCGTAATTGATTGTACCTTGAAGATATCTCAAGATTCTCTTTGCAGCAGTGAAGTGTAGCTCTGTCGGCTGTGACATGGATCTACTCACGAGACTAACAACAAACATCACATCCGGTCTCGTAGCTGTTAGATACATTAAAGAGCCAACAAGTTGTTTGTAAACAGAGTTGGTTACTGGAGATCCATCATTATCTCCATGAATTCGAAAACCAGGGGCAATAGGATTAGAGACTGTGTTGCTTTCTTCCATACTAAATCATTCTAGAACCTCTTTGACGTACTTTTTTTGACTCACAAATATTCCTTTTTCAAATTGAGTTACTTCCAGTCCCAAAAAGTAACTCATTCTCCCCATATCAGACATATCAAATTCAGCCATCATCGACTTGTTAAACTCCTTCATCATAACTTCATCATTTCCTGTGAAGATAAGGTCATCAACGTATAAGATGATCAATCCTCTTTGAGCCACTAAAGCCAATATCATATGGACTGTGTCCATCCTTGCTACTGGAGCATACACTTCCTCATAATCAATCCCGTGTTCTTGTGCATACCCCTTACGTGCCTTATACTTCTCCACTTCACTATACTGATTCAATTTTGTCTTATAAACCCACTTGACTCCAATACTCTTGGATCCTGCGGGTAATTTTGTGAGTGTCCATGTGTTGTTCTTTTGAAATGGAATTAATCTCTGCATCAATGGCTCTTCTCCAGTCATCTACTTGTGCAGCCTCATCATAGTTCATCGGGTCTGTTCCTGCCAAGAATTCAAACTGAGTGATCCCATCACAAAAAAAGCAAATTGATTCAAATCTGCATCAGTCTCGTTATCACTTCCACTGACATAATCATTTAACCATGTCGGCTTTTTTTCTTTTGTCTTTCCCTTGCTCCTCTTGAGCTCTCTGCTACATCACGTTCTGGAGAAACCACAATGTTTGGTGGTGTTGCATTGCCATCTGCAAGTGGTGTTGTAATTCCATCTGTAGTTTCTCCAATATTCTCTGCATCATTTCTCTGTTCCTTCTCATTCTTTCATTCAAGATCAAACTCAGTCAACTCTTTATCGCTTTCATCCCAATTCCATTTTTTTTCTTCCTCAAAGACAACATCCCTGCTCACTAGGATCTTCTTAGTAATCGGATTAAACAACTTGTATCCTTTAGATTATGTGCTAAGTCCGAGAAGAACACAACTCTGACTCTTATCCTCCAATTTTGTGCGTTCCACGTCTGGAACATGGACATGTGCGATACAGCCCAAAACTCTGAAAAGTGTAACTGAGGGCTTAACTCCACTTCATGCTTCCTCAGGTGTCTTGTCGGGTACATAATTTGTTGGACATCGATTGAGAATATATAATCCCCAATTTTCAGCTTCTGGCCAGAAATTCCTTGGCACTTCTTTCTCCAACATCAAGCTTCTCACCATGTTCATAACAATCATATTCTTTCTCTCTGCGACACCTTTTTGTTGTGGAGTGAACGGCGTTGTCAACTGTCTCTTTATCCATTTTTCTTGACAGTACTCATTGAACTCATTAGAACAAAACTCCCTCCATGATCTGTTCTCAAACACTTGATGACAAGACCTGTTTCCTTCTCAATCATACTCTTTAAAGTATTTGAAACTCTCAAAGGTATCAACTTTGTAAACCAAAAACCAAACCCATGCTTTTCTACTATAATCATCGATAAAACTAATCAAATACCTGTTTCCACCATTAGAGGTGGGAGAGATTGGCCCACATATATCTGAGTGGATGAGTTCTAACTTCTCAGATGCTCTCCACGATGATTGCTTTGGGATTGGTTCTCGATGTTGTTTTCCTTTCAAACAATCTGTGCATACTGGTTCAGCTTCTATCAATTTTAGAAGACCTCTCACCATATCCTTTCTTTGTAGCATTTTCAAACCAGAATAGCTTAGGTGACCATATCTCTTGTGCCATAAACGAGATGAGCACAAGATCTCTGACTCAGCTTGCAAGCACCTTGCTTGTTTGACTGAAAATAAAACAAACATTCTATTTGCACTCATTGAAGTCTCAATGATCAGACCTCTCTCTGGGTGAAAGATCTTGCAGCGATTGGATTTGAATAGAACAAAGAGTCCTTTCTCTTGTAGTTGTCCAATACTCATCAAATTGTTCTTCAAATCCGATACATAGTACATACACATCTTGTAATATGTGAGTAACGCTATTTATTTGAAGCTTGACATTTCCTCTCCCATCCACTTTCATATGTGTGTGATTACCAAGCCTCACGTTCTTTTGTACTTCTTCATTTACGTCATCAAACATAGTGTGATCTCCACATATATGGTTGCTGCAACCAGAGTCTAGAAACCAAACATCAAACCTCGTTTGCTCGGTCGCTGCTTTAACATAGGCTATAAGCAATAAAGCCTCCATCAGATCATGTGCTTCTTCTATTGCTGTGTAATTTGCTTCCTTTGCTGCATTTGGACACTCATAAGAGTAATGTTCGAGGTGGTGACATCGGTAACATTCGATAGCAGATTTGTCAGCACTTTTACCACGTCCTATGCCTCGTCCACCTCTACCTCGTCCCCGTCCACCTCGCCATTGATTGTTTGTTGAAACTGCTAATGCTTGCTCCTCACCGCCACTTTCCTTTTGGAATTTATGTTCATGTACATGAAGGGAACTCTGTAGGGCCTCAACAGAGAGTCTTTCAACATCTTATGACTCTTCGATGGAGCATACAATATAGTTCTACTTCTCTGTGAGTGTCCGTAAGATATTTTCAACAATTTTCACATCTTGCATATTTTCTCCATAATTTCTCATATCGTTTGAGATTACCATTACTCTTCCAAAGTAATCAGTGACTGATTCTCCTTGCTTCTTTGAGAGTATCTCAAATTCTCTAAAAAGTCGATTCAATTGTGCTTGTTGCACTCGAGCGTTCTGATACTACGAGTTTTAACCCTATATCCTACTGTAAGTGCACAACAAACGAAATAGTATTTAGGGATCGAATCCACGAAGAACAAAGTTACACTCTCAATTCCTATTGAATCACAAGCTATATTAATCAAATAAAGTAAGTGAATTATAACAACTTAGATGTGAATGTAATCAAATAATTAAGGCAATCGGATGTTGGGTATTCATTCGGGAGTTAGAATTCTTGTCAGGGAAACTATTCAAGAACTACTCTAATCTTATTCTCGGCTTGAACATGAATAGAGGAAAACCAACTCTCGTTGAATCTACCCCTCTATCGATAACCTAAAGGTCCTAACTCTCGTTGGTTTTAGATTACAAATAGGCTTTATCGTTTGAGTTCAATTACCCACAATCCAACCTAGCATCAACTCTCGTTGGTAGTGAAGGAATTGCTCTTCTAATCTAGTTCTAGTTCTTAACAATATTTTGGAAGGTTAACAACCTAAAATCATTGACTAGGTGATCAGGCTAATCTATGAATTAGATTTGACTATTAGAAGGAGAATCATCTACTAATCAATCCTATTTGTTCCCCAACAATGAATTCTAAAACCCTAAAATCCCTAGATCCGATCTAAGATCTACTGAGACATAGAACAACAAATTTGACAAGTCATGATGAACTGAAATTGAAATTGCATAAAGATAGAATAAAGAGGATTCATAAATTCTTCTCAAGTATGAAGAGATCTTCTTCCTAGGTTACAAACTCTCAAAATTCTGTAAAATTTCGTTCTCCAATATCAAAAAGACTCTCTCAATAAAAAATAGGAAAAAGAGTATTACTTTTGTCACCCTAATTGACTACAATAGTCCAAAAATATTTTTATTACTATTATAATATTTTAAGATTTTAATACCGCTTTACCCCTCTTTCCTTTGAAAAGAAAAAAATTATGAAATTGCCATTGATAAGCAATTTTGCGTCATCGAATAGAAAACCTACAAAAAAACTTTTGTAATGTTGTAAGTTTCGTTGTCAAGTAATGTAAGTTTTCATTTTCCTTTATTTTAGGTTTAAGTGTTGATATATACTCATTTTAACATGTTTTTGGAGTCATTTTTAGTTCAATTTTCATACATATATGTTGTATTTACATCCCAATTGAATCATTTGTAGTTTGTTTGCATACATTTGCATCATATACACATTGCCTTTGGAGTTATTTCAGGAATTTTTGACTAGAGATAAGCCATGGCAAGGACGACTCGGATCATGAAGCCACGACAAGGACGACTCAGATCATGATGCCATGACAAGGATGACTCGGATCATGAAGCCACGACAAGGACAACTCAAGTTTGAAACCAATGGTAACTCAGTTTGGAACCCAGCAGCATAACAGACAGGATCATAACATTACGTCACTATACTTGATGGGCCGAGTTAACTACACTTTTGATGGTCCAATTACTGGACTCGACCCACGCAGTCGAGTCAACTATCCTATTTAGTTTTTTTGTTTTCATTTTTAGGTTTAACGAAGGGATTAGTATAAATACCTCTTTGGTGTTACAAAGACTTTTTTTTTAAGTTTTTAGCGCTGCTTCAAAAAACCTTTTGATCTTTTCATTGTTGTAATTCAAGAACACAAATTCTACTTTCGTTTTATGATCTTTAAATTCAGATTTAGTTTGCTGTTATTCTAAGTTTACTTTCTGAATTTGATTATCATGTCATCCACTTCGATTGTTGTTTTGATTGTTTTACCCATGGTTTCTGAGTAGTTAACTTAGGGTTCTTGAGGGAACAGACTAGACAACCGTGGATCTTAAAGTTTTCTAAGTCACTTAAAAGTATAAGAATGTTGATTTCCTTTGTTCCAATGTTGTTAATGCTTGTTTCTTTTTCATCAACTGGAACATAATCTTAGACATTTAGCTCCTGATAGGTGTGTTGAACTGTCTGATTTAACCGTCTCAGAAATTCAAGTCCTTAGCTTAAGAGATTAATTTTCTAAGGTGTTTATTTGGCTCTTTTAAATTGTTGCTTCACGCTAGTTAGGTTATTAAAGGCTTATGATGATAAGGTCAGTTGATAGCTTTACTAAGATTGTTTGCCACGAAAGTGGACTCAATAGTTATAAGTTTATTGCCTAGAGATCCGCTATGTTTGAGTTTTTAAAGCGATTTAGTGATTTTAAGTGATACGCTTGTCCATGATCTCCTCCCCTTAAGAAACCGTTTTTCTCATCCGTTGCTTAGTTGTTTTCACTGCACTTGATTTTTTCCTTCACTGCACTTTGTTCCATTGTTTACTCTCCACTTCACTTTGTTTTGCTGATTTACTTTGAATTTATATTTGTTTCTGGTTGTTTGAATTGCTCATTTAGGTTGAAAGATAACAGTCTATCTACTAAATTTTTCTTGAATTAGAGTAGTCTATCATATTGTAATTGTTAGTTACACTCCCATTTGGATTGACACTTATTATACTACATCGACATCTTAGTATAATATGATTTGAACATTAGAGTAAAATATTTTTTTTATCAAATTGGCGTCGTTATCAACTGGAATTTTGTTAGCTACATTTATAATTTTAGACTTTCTGAGATCAAGTTCTTTTTCTTCCACGTTACTCACTCACATGTGGTTCTATTTCAGGTGATTCTGCATCTTTGTTATTCAACTTGACCCTCCCGCTCGAGTTGAATTCAGTTGTTGCATGCATACATACTCCAAAAGCAGTCATAACCTTCTCAATTTTTGCAACACTGTCGAGCGACTCCAACGTGAGTTGAGAAATCATAGAAACCGTCCCCACTCTGACTTCAAAAACATAATGTCAGAGGATCACCTAGCAGCATCAAACACACATCAGCTGTCCCAAGACTTGCCTGCAAAAGGACATCACCAGCGGAGGGCCTAAACTATAGGGGTCGGTGATGCGCCTAACACTCACACTCTGAGATATGGCATTGTACCTCCTGCCATTTTAAACAAAAATTTTGAGATCAAAAGTGGTACAATTTCCACGATTCAGAACAACAAATTTCATGGTCCATCAGCAGAGGATCCCCTTGATCATCTAGATGAATTCGAGAGACTGTGACATGATTAAACTCAGTTGAATCAGCGAGGATGCCTTGAAGCTTTGGTTTTTTTCCGTTCTCATTAGGAGACAAAACACGCCTCTAGGAGAAGCACATAGCTACATGGACTGTCACTTCATGGGATGCGTATAAGAGACCTTTTCTAATCAAGTACTTCTCCACCGTAATAATAGCAAAACTCTGTAATGAAATTTCCAGCTTTGCGCAAAAGAATAGAGAATCATTCTATGAAGCATGGGAGAGGTTCAAAATGTACCAATCTCAATTCCCTCATCACAGTTTAAGCACTGAGTCCTTACTCAGCACCCTCTACCGAGTAATTCATCAAAAAATTTGCATGTTGCTGGATTCTGCAAGCAATAGAAATTTCTCCAACAAAGATGTTGACGAAGGTTAGGGGCTAGTGGTGAATTTAGCTCATGTTGGTGGTCAGTACAGTGAAGAATACGACAGAACTGTAAGAGGTACAGTTGAATCTGAGTCAGTTAGCAGAAAAGAAATAAAGGTTTTGAAATTAGAAACTGGATAAACTGCTTTCCGTTCACCAGAAACAAGTACATTTCTTGTGTCAAGAGGAACTCCAGGATGAGGATGATCAAGTTGAGGAGGTCAGCTTTGTGCATAATCAGGGATGTGGATACAAACCCTACAACATTTACAAGCAACATCCAAACCTCTCTTAGAGAAGCACCAATGTTGCTAACTCATAAGACCAGGTCTACCCACCCATGCAACAACAAGGACCACCAAAAGCCTAAGTCCAAAAGCAATACTACTACTAGAGTTTTCAACCCGCTACTATAGTGCCGCTTGGATATGAACATCCAACTCCACCTGCTCCACAACAAACAACATATGTCATGGATATTTTGCAACAACTACTAAAAAGCCAGACGACAACAGCTAGTGAGGTCACCAAGAAATTTATTGAGGTGCATTTCAAGGCTCAAGTTTGTTGAGAATTACCAAGCCTTTTCTTCAACGGTGAAGACTAGCGGGCAACTCTCAGGAAAAGCAGTTCAGAAGCCGAAAGAATATCACGCTAGTGTCATTACACTCAAAAGTGGACGTAGCCCTAGGCAAATTACCCGGACCCGAATGGGAACCGAACCAAAAATTTGGGTCCGGGTACTTTTCGGTTAATCATAAAAGTAACTATCAGATCTTCATGTTGTGTACCCATGAGTATCAGTTCGGATCGGGTAATACCCAATACCCATTCGGGTACCCAAAGTTAACACATGTCATCGGATTGTGTAATACATTTAGATATTGTTCTGGTTTTTAATATTCGGGTACTTCTTGTTTTAGGGTACTTTTTGTTTTCGGGTACCCAAAAATATCCGAATAGTACACATCAAATTTTTCTCAATTAGTGGACCCGTACCAGAACCAAACCGGAAATGGAACCGAACCGAGAAAATTATGGTTCTTCATTGGGTATATAAATTGAGGACCCAAACCAACACGGAACCAGTAAGACCCGAACCGGTACCGAAATGATTTAGTTTGGTTCTTGAATGGGTATCGAAATTGAAAACCCGGAAAACCCGGACCCGATCGGGTATTACCCAGACCCGACTCGAATACCCGAATGCCCATGCTATGTGGATGTATGCTATTGATTTATGCAAAGAGTGCTACTGATATTGAGGATAGTAAAATTTAAGAGTGGGAGGATAACCTCATCATTGTTAAGGCTGAAAAATTAACTCCAGAGAATCCACTCGACCTTCCAGCTTGAGTTAATCCTGGTCGAGTGCAATAAATTTATCTACTGTCAGCGGAGAAAGTCTCTCCAGAAATTCAACTCGACAATGACATTCGAGTACCACCATATGATGTTCAAAACCAGTCAACTTCACTGGAAATAGTGAAACAGTTTGTTCCTCCGCCTTATAAACCGCAATTACCTTTCCCACAGAGGTTCAAGAAAGAGGTTGCTGAGAAGTACAAAACACTCTTTGAAAAGCAAATTCAAGGCATTGAGCTCAAGGTTCCCTTAACGGACATTTTTTATGTTGATGTCCCTTTACCAAAAATTGCTTAAAGATGCAATTAAGAAGAAAACTAAGGAAGTAGAGAGTATTGGAGTAGAGACATATGAGTGCAATGCCATCACACAGAGGAGGATATTGCAAGAAAATTTAGAGGACCCTAGGACATTCACTTTACAATGCGCATTAGTTCACTTAACCTTCAACAAATGTCTTTGTGATCTTGGAGCTTCAATCAGCCTAATGCCACTCTTTCTTGCTAAAAGGTTGGGTTTCAACAACTACAAGCCTTGTAAACTTGATTTGATCCTAGCTTATAGGTCCACTCGATTACCATATGGTTTGCTGGAGGATCTGCTAGTTAAGATTGACAATGTGGAAGTTCCCACATACTTTGTGGTGCTGTATATGGATGAAGAACCACAAGATCCACTACTCCTTCGTAGACCGTTTTTAGGCTCAGCTGGTGCAGTAATTGATGTGCGGAGTGGAACAATCGAGCTTAACCTTTGGAAATACCTCAAAATGAAGTTTGATATTAATGAGGCAAAAAGGAAGCCAACTATTGAAGGACAAAGCTTCTCAATTGAGGGATTTGACCAGTTAGAGGTCAAAACTCTTAAGCTCCCTTGGGTTGTATTGTTTTAGAGTGGCGAAGCTAGTGACTAATGTAGGAGAGCCCCCATGTATGAGGAGGTTGTTGATGGGAGAGGCCTTGAATCTCTATTTACTTGCAATGAGACTACACAATCGCCTCCTAGAAAGATATGCAAGCTACCCAAATTGGACCTTGGACCTGCTATATTCTGTAACTTAATGGATTTGTGGATGGAGTAATTGAGTATAGGGTGAAAAGCATCAAAAGTCCAAAAACATTTGCTAAGGTCATGCAGCTTCGCTTTCCAACAAAGCCTGAATCAGATTGGTTGATGGAATCACTTCAAAGGGGATTTAAACTCCTCTTTCTGAACCACCCCAAGTCTAATGGGAATGAGAAGTCAAGCTTAGTGACTATAAACAAGCTTACTTGGACGGAAGTCCCATGATATCCTTGATAATATTTATTTTCAGTTTATATCTATTTTCTTTTCTTTCTTTCGTTTTGAATTTCATTTTAGGAATCTGGTGATCTGGATTTCAACCGACCTCACCTGAGTGCTCGATTTAAGACACTGTGAAGAATAACCGCGACTTGACCGCTATCACCACCACAACTTCGCAGCCGCTGTTGACTCAATTTCGCAGCTACCGTTGACTCTACTTCGCAGCCGCCGTTGAGTCACATTGCGAGTGAGTTGCACCAACTTTTATTGTATATACATTTGCATTGGTTCATCTAGGATTTTGTTTCGGAGTTTAATTACACAAAGGACTGTGTCGTTTAAGTTGGAGGGAGGATCCTAGAGGTTATTAACATGTTTTCTGTGTTTTTTAGCTTTTGTTTCCACTCGGCTCATGCATTCTCATTTAGTTCATACATTGCATCTATTGCATATATATATATATATATATAAGTCATATATATAGTTACATTCATGTAAGATTAAGTATATTTTTGGAATTAGGATGATTTAACCGTGTATACTCGCTAATTTATTTGCTAGATTCAATGCCCTAGATGTTAGTTCTTTGCTATGCACCAAGTTTGCTCTGAAAGTTAAGACTGCACCATGCTAGGAATGTTTAGTTTGAGTTTCACGCCTTGATTGAAAAATGCTTTAACCTGACCCATTCCTTGCTAAGTGATAACCTTAATTTGATTAGTAATTGTCGAGTCTATGCATCAAATTTGAGCTTGTGGATTACATAAAATACTTGGATCTTCTTTACCTTTTGCATTTACCCTGTTGATCCAAGTAGATTCCCGCCATGAACCTTACCTCTTTTTAAACAGTCATTCTTTGTGTGTGATATGTGATGCCTGTTTTTTGAATTAAATTTGGCATAAAGTGTTAGGTGAGTGTGGGCAAGGGTATGACTTCATATAGATTCTGGTTCATGATTTTTGAATCAGTGAGGACTTGGTTTTGAATTCAGGGTGTGGGAATGAAAACAGAAAAAATGAAGGTTTGACTCGACCATGTGATACATGTCGAGTATAAAAAAGATTCAACAAGAGTGTAGGGGGGGGAACGCTTGTAAAGTCATATGTGATCTAGAATAGGTTTCTGGGAATGAAATGGTTCTAAGCAATAGTAAGTGAAATGGGAAAATATTTAATAAGTCTTGTGATATAAATAGTGAAGAATCAGAGTTGTAATTGTATAAGTCCCAGACTACTGGAGTTTGGGAATTCACCTCCTTCGATTTTTATTGGAAAAAGTTTATGATGACAACCTTAAAGTGCAATGGCTGAAAGTGAAGACTCCTCAAGTTAAAAGGGTAGATTTAGGATTATTTTATGAGATTAGAATAATGGACTCGAGTTCAGTCATGGGGTAAAAGGGTAGATGAAATCTTGCTTTTGTATGCATCCATTGGTTCTTACCTTTAGCATTATGCTGAAGTTTATTCTTTTTATTGAGTGATCCCCATGCTTAATTGATTGGCCAGTTATTGTGAAGTGATCATTTTAATCTCTTAAGCCTTAACCTTTACCAAACAAGTTAATAGGAGATGAATAGCTCGATCCACAATTATGTGCTAATAAATGTTAAAAAGAATGGTCAAAGTGAATGCATGCATATGATGAGGTGTAACTTGAATAGAATAATGATTGACATTGCTTTACATCTCAGAATTGATTTACATCTCAGAATTGTCATCTGGGATATTAAGTTTACATTTCAGTGAGTTTGTTCCGGTTTTGAATTCCCACTTTGCATAAACTTCTCCAGCTTAGGCCATACATATTTGTTGTATTTACATCACAATTGAGTCATTTTTAGATTTTTCGTGTATGTTACATTTTCATCGCATACACATTGCATTTAGAGTTATATCCAAGAAGTTTGGACTCGAGATGAAGCCACGACAACGCGACTCGGATCATGAAGCCACAACATCGACTCGGATCATGAAGCCATGACAAGAAAAATTGGGATCATGAAGCCATGACAAGGATGACTCAGATCATAAAGCCACGACAAGGACGACTCAAGTTTGAAACCAATGGTAACTCGGATTGGAACCCAATGGCGTAATGGACGGATCATAGCATGAAGTCACTATATATCTGATGGGCCGAGTCAACTGCACTTTTGACGGTCGAATTACTCGACTCGACCCACAAAATCGAGTCAACTATCCTACTTAGCTTTTCGTTTTCATTTTTAGGTTTAACGAGGAGATTAGTATAAATACCTCTTTGGTGTTACAAAATTTTTTTTATCTAAGTTTTTACCGCGGTTTCAAAAAACATTTTGAGCTTTTCATTGTTGTAATTCCAGAACACGAGTTTTACTTTCGTTTTATGATCTTTTAATTCAGATTCAATTTGTTGTTATTCTAAGTTTACTTTCTGAATTTGATTATCATGTCATCCACTTTGATTTTTGTTTTGATTGTTTTACCCATGGTTTATGAGTAGTTAACTTAGGGTTCCTGAGGGAACGGACTACATCAATGTAGATCTTAAAGTTTTCTAAGTTGCTTAAGAGTATAATAATATTGATCTCCTTTGTTTCGGTGTTGTTATTGCTTGTTCTTTTTGATAAATTGAAACATGATCTTAGACGTTTAGCTCCCGGTAGGTGTGTTGAACTGTCTGATTCAACCGCCTTAGAAATTCACATCCTTAGATTAATTGTCTAAGGTGTTTATTTGACTCTTTCAAGTTGTTGCTTCATGCTAGTTAGATTGTTAAACGCTTATGATGATAAGGTCGGTTGATATTTTTACTAAAATTGTTTGCCACGAGACTGGACTCAATAATTACAATTTTAATGCCTAGAGGTCCGCTCTATTTGAGTTTGTCAAGTGATTTAGTGACTTTAAGTGAGACGCGGGTCCATGATCTTCGTCCCTTAAGAAACCCTTTTCTAATCCATTGCTTAGTTGTTTTCATTGTATCTCTCTCTTTCCTTCACTGTACTTTGTTTCGTTGTTTACTCTCCACTTCACTTTTTTCCGTTGATTTACTTTGATTTTTATTTTTGTTTCCTGTTGTTTGAATTGCTCATTTAGGTGAAAGATAACAAACCATCGACTCAATTTGGCTTGAATTAGAGTAGTGTATCATATTCTAATTGCTAGTTACACTCCCACTTGGATTGACACCTATTATACTACATCGACATCTTAGTATAATAGGATTTGAACATTAGAGTAAAATCTTGTTATCAAGTGTCTTATGATATGTAGGTTTATAAGTTAATTTTTACGGTCTCTTTGTTGAAGGTTTTTCATTAAATTCTCCTGGTTTTGTAGGTTTGTGTTCGCCTTGATTGTCAGTTAAGGTTTCTGTTATGTAGGTTTTGTTTTTTTTTTTTGTTGTAGGTTTAACGATTCCTTGTTATAGGTTTTTCTATGGTCTCTTTTATAGGTTTATTTATCAGTCATTGTAGGTTTTGTACGATTGATTTCTCTTATTTCTCTATTTAGTTCTTTGTTACGTAGTTTTTGTTTGTGTTAGTTGTAGGTTTAATGATTCTTTATTGTAGGTTTTTCTATGGTCTTTGTTGTATATTTATGTTTCATTCCTAACATATTTTTTGTTGTAGGTTTTTTATAGTCTTTGTTGTAGATTTATTTTTCATTTCTACGATCTTTCTTGTGGGTTTATATGTGTAAGACATGTTTATCTAATTGTAGGTTTACTTTTACGTCTTGTAGGTTTTCCTGTTATTATATGACTTATTTCTTTTGCACTGTAGATTTTACTTTAGTATCTTCTAGGTTTTCCTTGTCTCTTTTGTAGGTTTTCGGGGTACAAAACCTAAAAGGTTTAAATACTATTTAACCCAATATTTAAAACACACATACCTTCATCTTCTACATAAACAATAAACAACGCTGGCAGCAACCATTGACACCATTTTTATCTTTACTTAAACTATCGCATGTTTTGTAGATTTGCATTTCAAATTATTGAGTTTTGACATATCAAACTAGATATGTACAAAGTGCCTGAAAAAACTTAAATCACATATTTTTTACTATACGTATTTGAAAAAAAAATTTCAAACAAACCTACAAGCCTTTAAACAAAATGTACAATAAACAAATAAATCTACAAAACTGAAACGTTTTTTAAAAATACACCTTTAAATTCAAAAAGTTTAAAATTTTTTTTTTCATTTTTTCTGAGAAAAGGATTATTAAATTATAATGACATTCTTATAATAAAATAAAAAAATACAAAAAAGTAATTAAAATGAAACGTAATAAAAACTTAACATCTCTCTCTCTC
>JAKUCM010000010.1:0-15222 GCA_023374145.1 Lepidium sativum | reverse complement strand
GAATTAACAATAGCATCGGGGATTTGATTCGTAACCCTGATGCATACAGCCTTGTCGAGCAGAGAGATTAGCAAGATGAGGAAGACGAGATTCGCAACAGGAACTAAGAATCGGATCCTCAAAGCCATTAGAGATTCCGAACCAGAGAACGAATCCACACGTGAACCTTGTTTGAGTCGCTTAAACGTCACTCTATGAACTCATTAGCGACGCACGTGGTAACTTTATAGGTCCCTCTGTCTCGTGCAGAAGGTTCGCACTTTGATTCGATTAGATTGTCCGGTTTAAGCAAACCAAACATAAACTATAATCTTAACTGAAATGAAAGTACAGGTAAATTACTATCATTCATATACAAAATTTCGATTTACAAACCACTTAGGCTAATTGTAGTGTGTTCTAGGTCTAGGCATTCGGATACTCATTTGGGTTCGGGTTTAGGTCTTTTCAGGTTTCAAGTTTTTGGTTATACTGATTTAGAACTAGTTTGAGTATTTCTATCTTTCGGGTCGGGTTCGGGTCTATATTTCTATAAGTAAATATTTTATAAAAATAATTCTATAAAAGCTTAAATTTAACAAAAATATTTTGGGTACCCGTTCGGTTCTTAATTTGGTTCCGGTTCGAGTTCCGTTTTTTGGATATATAAATATAGGACCCATTAGGGTATTTTATCAGCTTTGGTTCGGGTCCGGTTCCTCTTTCTTGGATCGATTTCGGTTCGGATTTCAGGTATCGGATTTATGCTCATGCCTAATGTGTTCCATTCGCTATCTTCCTAACCAACGGTTTATTCAATTCGGATTCCCATCAAACCTGTTAATTTCGGATGGTAACCGAATCAAATTAGAGAAATCATACCAATGACTGTTTCTGGTTTGCCAGGTTTAGAGTTACAAAATGAATATAAAATGTTTGGCAAAAGAGGTAATTAAGATTACCTCAATTTGGCTACCACCAAAGGCATGATTCTTTATGATAGACACACCCCATCACGAGCTTCGCATCAGGGAAGATTACGGATAAGCTTCACTTCAGGGAAGATACACAGGACCAGACTAGTTCATAACTTGTCTGCCATTTCCGAAGATGTTTTTAACCATCTTAGGGAATCACGGTCTTCTTCAAGATCCGGATTTCTTAGGGGATACCAATTATATCACTCGAACCCTGGTGCAACTCTCTTATCATGCTGAGTCACTACCAGTTTTTCTGGTCGAGAATTGGTGATTGTTGTTGTAAATGTTTTCTATTTAAAGTATTTAAACATACGACCAAAAATTCAGGCTCACTTTTGTTTCTTAAGAAATAATTGATATTTGTGTTACTCTAACTTCACCTCTCTGCAAGGTGGTATTTAGTTTAATGGCATGTGGTAAATCCACAAGAGGCAAGCGCACTTGTACATCTTAAGATCGAATCCCCCGCTTGCATTTACAAGAACTTAGCTAATGGATCGGCCATTTGTGGTCCAATGTTGAAAAGAAAAAAAAGCCTTCACCTCTCTTAATTCGTTAGTAACTTCAAAGATCTCTCGGTCTCCTATAGAAGTTTCGCTTTTTTATTAACATTATAAAACTGAAATGAAATACAGTCACTTCATCTGATAAATTCTGATATGTGTACTCTATCAATTCTCTATAACTATAATTATGAACCAAATCCGACAAAATATCCTAATGATTATTAAATCTATATATTTGAAAAATTGAACCCCGAATAAAACTAAATTTTAAATTTAAATGTTTATATAAAAACATATGAACTTGAACTCGATCAATAACAAACCGAAATATATCCGACAATATAAAAATATCCAATTAAATCTTAAATCAAAAGAATCAAAATATTAAATTAGAGGAACCGAACCCAACAAAATACCAAAAATGGGTCTTACATCTATGTACCTGGAAAATTGAATCCAAACCCGAACCGGAACTGAATCAAGAACTAAATTTGTACCCGATAAATTTTTATTACTTTATTTTTTTTCTGATAAATTGTAATTAGTTTTGAATTTTATATAAAAATTTGTAACAAAGTCTAATTTAAGCTTATATTTAAGGGTAGTTATAAGCCTTAGGTTAACTTTTATCCTGAAATTTATAACACAGTGTATTCCACTTTGATATATAAAATGTAGACCATGTTAATAATTTTAACCTATTAAAAAGAAAAAAAATCAAGATATTTTATTTCATTTTCTAAAAATTATTTAAAATTTTAAATATGAAAATACTATTTATTCTAAAATTTTCACATGAATTAAATATGCTTTTAATTTTATCTTAAATATATTATAACAAACTACTTTTGTAATTCAAATATTATAGATTTCAAGATATTTAGTTTGATATATGTTATATATATCAAGAATAAAAAATTAGTGTCAAAGTTGAATTGTGTAATCCAAATTTCAAAATTTAGATATATGATAAATATATTAAAAATATGTTTTATAAAGCTTATATGACAAAAATATGTCTATTAATTACGTAATTAGATATATGATAAATATAAAATATATGTTAAATATATTAGAAACGAATGAATTAAAAATGAGACGTGTATATAAACATGTTATATATAATATGTATATAAGAAATATGTTGCAAAAAATTTATATGACAAAATATGTATAGTATCATCTAAATTGATAAGAAGATTCATTATGTATAGAATTTGATTTCTAAAAAATATTTAAACTGGAATAGATTCTTAAATACATATAAGTATAATTTTTTTTATTTGTAAAAGAGATTTAAATTTGAATAGGTTCTTAATTACATATAAGTATAATATTTTTTTGATTGAAACAACACAAATATATTATTATCGCTATAATATAATACATATATCATGTTAGTAATTGTATGCCATTAGAAAAAAAACATGTTATTATGGGATTATTTTAAAGATTTTTTAGTTTATTGAAAATGTCCAAATTTCCCATCAAACCGGTTAAATTAAATTAGAAAAATCATATTTCCACGTCAGCCTATTCATTAGGCTTTGGTTGTTCACAATAAAAAAGATAAAATTGATTACGCTTTATAGCAACATTATTGGTGGTGGTTTCTAATATTTAAAATAATAATATAATTTTAATTTTTAATTTTAGTTAATATCATATCGAATCACATTTTACTAAGTGTTAAGAAACCCACTCTAAGATTTTTTATTGGAAAAAACGTTTCTCCTCTTCTCTCTTACTTATTTATACTTTTCTTAATTTTATTGTTTTTATATTAGTAAGAAATTTTTAAGAAACTAGTGTTAATGATGGTCTTAGTCTTACATCTCCTTCACCATTTCATGAGGTTTTGATTGAGTCTTAATAAGAATTAACAAGTATCAAAGAAAATACATAATGACCTAAAACTTGAACGGTAACTCTCGAAATTCTCCACACTATAACCTTCAACACACCATCTCCTTTAAATAACTTAAGAAATACATTCATGAAATCAAAAGTATAAAAAAATAACTATATTTTATTAGTTTAGAAAAATAACTCAAAACTTAAAGTCTCCGACTCTTAATTTTAACAAGTTATGCCACAACTTTGATATCTCCTCATATATATTAGATAATTTCCTAACAGTATTTTAAATAACTCCTGAATTTTTTCTTAGTCTTAGAGCATTTTTAATGCTGATTCCTTAGGAGCCTCTTCCAAAAAAATAAAAAAAAAAATAAAAAAAAATTAAGAGCCGGGTTCGCCACGTGGCAAACCCTGATTGGCTCTATTTTTTTTTTTGGAAAAGGCTCGTAAAGAATCAACATTAAAGATGCTCTTATCTAATCTAATTACATAAATTGTTCAGCAAGTAACTTGTATCATTCTTCGTGTGTTTCAACGTACATATTTTATCTTCTCAAGGACTAAACCAAAAGTGAACAACTCTTTGATATGTACTTCTCTTATAATTTGTTTATGTGTTTGGTTTTTTCAGGTCAAAAGTTGTACGGTTCCAAAATGTTTGCTCTTTGAATCGTAGTCAAAGAGTCCAATGCCAAGATAGACAGCAAAAACAAATTCCAAGTAACAACTGGTCATGTTAAGTATAATCTATATTAATCTCTATATTTTAGTGATTGATGTTTAATGCTAATAATAAAAACTTAAGTCAAATGATAAATTCATTGAAAACAAGTAGTAATTTCGTAATTTAAACTAAAACTAATCTTTGACTATAAATTTTTTATAAAAAAAAACTAATCTATATATAATAAAAGTACCTGTTACATCAGTACATTAAAAAAATATCATTTATTAAAGAAGAACCAGATGAAATTCGGTGTATCTCTCGTTATTCATAAATTTTATAGTTTGTTGCAAATTTAGTAAATTTAACTATAATCAAAACTATAGTGATGAAGATTTGCAATGTAATATAAATAAAATATAAGCTTTTACGAGAGACCAGACAAAGATTATAATAAAACCTTCCATAAACATCTACTTGATTTGGTACATGATTAACACATAATTCGATTTTTTGTTATCAAATTACTAAAATCTTTTCATTTTCACTTGATATTTTTATTACCAAAGCACAAAGTTATGACCGAATACAACGGTAAAAACATAAGTTGGAAGAAAATAGATAATCTTTTTAGGTTAGCTCTGAAAATATTAATGTAGGAATTTATGGTCTAAAAACTCAAAAAATACTATTCTGAACCAATAGCAAATGGAGAAACTTCTTATAGTGATTAGAAATACCTCAAAAATGAAAACCATATTTCTTAACCGACAAAAATTATATTTTATGATTTGTTTAGAAATGGCGAAGTTGAAATATGACCGACTGAAAATCTATGTGAATACAAAAATCTATCAAAATCCTAAAATCTATGTCACATACTTAACATTTTCTTAACTAATCTTTTCACATGATTCAAATTAATATTTTTCAGTATGTATTTTATCTGTTATCCCAGATCTCTGAATTATAAAGCAGATGCTCTTGTTTGCTTTGTTCGAGTGTTTGTTTTATGATTTTGGGTTATATGCTTTACGCTACCGTTTTTTGATCCAATATATTATGCAGTTGTCAAAAAAGAAAAACTAATCTTTTCACTCTCTTTGTGAATTCCAATTTGTTGACTCGATCCAAGTGGCATGAAGCTGTGTCAGTACCATTTTGACTGGTTGAGAATTGATAAAAGATCGAACCTCTTATTTGCAATAATAAAAGCGGAATTTAAAAATCATTAAATTAATTGACAAAAAATCGTAGAAATCTCGACTATAATCAAACCTGTTTTGACGAAAAATCGCAATGTTTTAAAGACACATTCATAGGATTTCTAGTTCATTGCAAATTTTAGACCTTATCAATTAATTCCCAATTTCATACGATTCGTTAAATAATTCTATCAACTTTGTTATGGACCAAAAGAATCTAAGCCAATACTTTTATAAACCAAATCAAGCTACAACTTGTGGGAGTGTTTCATTTGCTTTTTCTTTCTAAACAGTTTGCTATCTCAGACCGATTTATTTCGAACTCTAACCAGATCGAATTACAAAAATCATTATAACTCCATTTATTTATTTTCTTGGTAAAATCTAGAGGATTCTATATTTAGATCAAAACTAATCTCAGGAGATTTTTACCATTTAAAGCGTTTATGAATAATCACAATTAAAAAGATTTGAATCTTGAAAACAAAATCACATTGAATACTCAACTAACACGACTTATGATAGAAATTATACATAAAATTATTGTAAAGCTATATTTAGATGAATATTATACCAATGATCCGTAGCCATACATGCAAGAAAATTGGTTTGGAATTCGATAAATCATACCAAAAAAAACAAAAAATATCCATTTTTATGAAAGTTTGATCTTTTCATACCATTTTGCGATTTTTGACATAAAAAATACGAATATATAGAGAGAAAAATACCAAGACAAAACTAAAACATATAATAATAACGCAAATGGCTCTTATCCTAGTGGCATATCACATAAGACTGTTCATTTGCACAACCAAGGATCGAGTCCCCCTGCCTACATTACGTAGGAATTTGGTTATTGGGCTGACCAGTTGTGCCCCAATATAATTTGCCGTTGATAAAAAAGAAACATATAATAACAATGTAAAAAACCGACAAACTAGACTGGCAAAAAAAGAAAGACCAACTACGGAAATCAAAACAACAAATATTGGTTAATGTAAATTAATTAAACAATTTAACAAAAGAGGTAATTAAAATTACCACTTCTTGGTAAGCTTCACTTCATGGAGGATTAGTGCTTAGTCACTACCAGTTTTTCTGGTTGGTGATTATGGTTGTAACTCCTTTGTATTTAGTGGGATTTGGTGCCGAAAGGATTTAAACATTCGAGAAAACTTCCAGGCAACACCCATTTGCTAAGAAATAATTCACGCTTAAGTTGCAAATTATTCTGGAATTTAATTATTGTTTTATATAAACAGATTTAGCAGCAAATAGCTCTTACCCTAGTGGCAGGCGGTAAGTCCATATAAAACAGTTCATTTGCACAACCAGATATCGAGTCTCCATACCTACATTAGGTAGAAATTTGGCTATTGGGCCGGCCAGTTATGGCCCAATATAATTTGCCGTTAACAAAAAAAAAAACAGATTTAGCAAAAATAATAATATGAAAAGCTCAACATTTGGATTTTTTTGTCGTATAGAAATTTCGGTTTGGTTTTCCGGTATAAAGAAAAAATATATATTCTTTTCTAATAAGTAATTATTGGATCAACTAACCTATAACTTAATATGCAAATGGCATTTAACCTAGTGGCAAATGGTAAATCTACTTAAAGCAGCCCATTTGCATAACCTGAGATAGAGTCTTTCTGCCTACAACGGCATATTATATTAGACTACAACTGACAGGTCCAATAGCCAAATTTCTACGTAATGTAAGCAAAAGTACTCAATCTCAGATTATACAAATAGGCTGTCTTGCCGTCTGCCACTAGATTAAATACCATTTGCAACTGAATATTTGAGTTTAGGCAACAAAAATCATTTTGTTGTAAAGAAAAAAAAAACAAAACCAATATCTGTAAATTTAGCGATAATCAAAACTGCTGTGACGAAGATTTGCAATGTAATCCAAATAATAAAAACCTTTTACGAGAGACGAGACAACGATTATCACAAAAATCTTTCAGGATTTTAGAACAAGGTTCAAAAAGAAACATAACCAACAAAACTGCAAACATAGAAAGAGATAAAGCCAACGTTTATGTTTGATAAACCTAGTCGGACTTGGCGGCTAAAGCAGCAGCTTGACCTCTGAGACGACCAGTCCTCCTAGCAGCAATAAGACCAACCTTTTGTCCAGGTGGTGCATCACGCCTAACAGTACTGGCGTGACCAATATGTTGATGGTTACCTCCTCCGTGAGGATGCTCAACTGGGTTCATAGCCACACCACGAACCTTAGGCCATGAGTTTCTCTTCACACGGTACTTGTGGTATGCGTTACCTGCCTTAAGCATTGGCTTCTCAGTTCTTCCACCACCAGCAACTTGACCAATCATGGCCCTGCAACCACTTGGCACGATCTTCTTTGAACCCGATGGCAACTTAATCCTGCAAAACATAAAATTGATTACTTCATTCTGCTTTAAGAATGTATTGTAGCAAAATCTATCTTTTCACACCAAAAGACTCCATGAGAGAAGACTTGGTTCAAATGCAGACAATCATTGGCACAAAACAAACAAAATGAAGTTTTTACAAAGATAAGCATTTTAGAAGCCTACAAGAACAATCTCACAGAAACTTTATAAAAACGCATTTCTACTAATCGAAATTATACATTAAGCACATCATAATCAACAATAATCAATCGATCAACGATGAAATTGATATAAAGCATTTTCGAAATGTTGAAATGATTCCATTATAAGGATCATAATAATGATAACTAATCAATCAACAACGATGAAAATGATATAAAAGCCTTTCAAAATGAAGATATGATTCCATTATAAGCATCAGAATCTTCACATAACAATCAACAGATTAAAGAATGATACAAGAGTTTTCAATCAACCAAGTCATGAAATGGTAATATAGGGTTAAAGAGACAAACCTAGTGGTGTCATTGTCAGGGTTGTGAGCGATAACAATGGCGTAATCACCAGAAGCTCTAGCGAGAGTACCACGATCACCAACATGGTGCTCAACATTGCAGACAACAGCTCCTTCAGGAATAGATCTAAGAGGAAGAACATTTCCAACGACGAGTGTAGCTCTCTTACCACAGTAAAGGAACTGACCGGTGTACATACCTTCGGCGGCAACGAAGAGCTCCTTTTGTTTCTTGAAACGGAAAGGATGACGGAACGCGACACGAGCAAGAGGAGCACCACGACCAGGATCGTGGATAATCTCCGTCACGACTCCCTTGAGGTAACCATTTCGCTCACCGAAATCGAGGCTACGGAACTTAGCTGGACCTTTACGGTGGTGAGTGTGGGATTTGAAGACGGAACCAGCTCCCTTACGTTGAGCTCTGATAACACGACCCATGGATGGATTCTCTCTCGACGGCTGTGCTTAGAGATTAGGGTTTTGAGATCCAACTCCATTGTGAGAATTTTCACCCTTTTTATTCTACAAAATGATGTTGTTTAAACCCTAATGGGCCCTGAATAAGTCTCAACTTTGTTATGGGCCAAAATAAAGAAAGCCCATAATTTATAAACCAAGTAAGCCCATAATTTACGGTCTTTCTAACCAACGGTTCAATCAACTCAATTTATAACTCTATCTCTTATAAGTTTAGCTAAAATTATTGGAAAGCTGAATCTAAATCAATATTATTATAACGCTGAGGACATGTGCCACAGTGGTGTGTTCATTTTACAAATGTTTAAGGTATCATATATCGAATTTCTTATATGTAGTACGAACGGAAATTTAAAAACTAATAGGTTAGTTAACAAAAAAATCGAATATTATTTTAATAATTCAGTCTCATAATACTTTGACATATGTATGATAGGTACATTTTTTTTTGTTATTTTATAATGATGATTAAATGGATTTTTAGATAAGATGATGATGATGATGTTAAGAAAGTGGATATAATTTATTATACAATTCTAATGTATTGATGGTATATCCACCAACATATATGATGTCAACAATAACATAATTTATTCAAAATCACCTCAAACTTACAATAAACAATTGTTTAAACGACACATAATATGGGCAAGCTAGGTTTTGAGCAGACAATACATTTTCCATTCATATTTTATTAATAATTAAATGAATATAAATATTAGTATGTAATCCAGAAATATGATAGTAATTTGCATGAACTTTAAATAAAATTAAACCCAAAAAAACATTTTATAAAATACGGTTTATCCCAAATAAATTAGATGAGAAGCTTTGGACTAAGTCCAGTGGTGTAGTCATTTTATAAATTTTCAATGTATTAGGTATCAAATTTTCTATCTGTAGTAGTAGGAATGAGACTTAAAAACTAATAGGCTAGTTACCAAAAAAAAAAAGTTAGATGAGAAGCTATCAAGTAACTATTTATTCATTTTTTTGTCAACATTGGGCCACAAATGGTCGGCCCATTAACCAATTTCTTGCAAATGCAAGTGGGGGGACTCGATCCCAGGATGTGCAAGTGCACATGTTTTTTGTGAACTTACCACCTGCCACTTGCAAGTAAATGTTTATTCAAAATTACAAATTTGTAACTTAGGTAAGAACCATAAATATAGATACAAATATGTGGAAGAGACTGAATTTCGTAGGACCATATTGATCATTTATTGATATATCTACAAACCTTTAGAAATATTTATTAGTTACCTACAAGTCTTTATCTAAGTAAACATGTAAAAATAAAATGAGACAAATTTGATAATAGCCGATAAATCTGACACCGTGACAGATAAATTATCCAAAACATATTGCAATATTTTGTTCTTTTTTTCTGAATTAAATATCACTATATTGTAACTTTTTTTGTTAATAAAAGATAAGTGAATTCCTTTTTGACAAATGGCAATCTTTTTATAGCTTTTTACAAAATAATATCTATTTGTATCTTCTTATTTTTACTAAAAATCTCTCTGTATCTTTCTGCTACTGTTTTAGTAGAATTTATATGTAAAGCTATTTAATTATATGAAATTAATTAGTATTAAATTTTATAATTCTTTTAGATTAACAAGAATTTAAGTATTTAGGTAAAATTTATATAGAAAAATATTTATGTGAAATTAATAGGTAGGAAGTACTAAAAATCTTTTTAGTTTTGTTAACAATTAAATTGGTAAGATCTGACTCATAAATCCTAAATTTTTATCACTCATAATCATACAATATTTATAGTCGTATTTTGATTGAAAATATAAACACTTAACTAGTTTACTAAATACTGATTATAAGGTCGAAGATAGGTGGCTCAGTGGTGTAGTCATTTTACAAATCCTCAAGGCCCAGAGATCGAACCCCTACCTACAGTAGTGGGAGGGGATTTAAAAACCAGTAGACTAGTTGACAAAAAAAAAATACTGAGTATAAGTTATTTATGTTGTTTGAGCAATAAAGTAATATGGATTGAAGAACATACCAAAATATATTAATTTCTTGATTGGTCATAACTAATTAATTTATAAAAGTTGAGTAGTTAAAATCCTCTCAAGATCAATCGGTCAAACATTAATTTGAGGGGAAAAGTCATCAACACCAACCTCAACAACTACAAAATATTGAAAAATTAAACTAAAAAAAATCATAGTAAAAAAAAAACCTCCAAATAGGTTATTGTCTTCACATAGAGTCTTAGCGATTTTCTATAACCTTAATCCGAAAACCCTAAAAACTGTCTTCTTTGTCTTCTTCTTCTTCTTCAAGACTAATCAATGATCGATCTCATCTCGGATCAAAGTTTTATCTAAACATGGAGATAACAGACCTGAAGAAAACTTCATCACAAGGTAAAGTCAAACCCATATCATGATCAAACCCAAACTCTTCTTCAGCTAATCTAAGCAACGTTTGAAACTCAGAGTGATCAAGCCATGAGATTGGAACGATGTACCGACTTCGGTTCGGTCCAACGTAAACCGGAAAATGACCTTTTGGTACATCTTGAGGAAGATCATCTTCTTGATAGCAACCATTAACGTTCTTCTTCTTCCCTAAGCTTGAACATCTCTTTAACATTTGCTTTATTGCTGCTGCCTGAGACGACGTCGCTTTGCTCGATCTCTTTATCGCCATTTTGGTTTTTGTGTTGGAGTTTTGGTTTATGTTTGAAGTTATAAGAATGTTATGAAGGTAAAGGAACTATGGAGAAGTATTTATATGGATTTTTGGAAGACTAATTAATAAATAGAGAAGAAAATAGTTGCTACAGTACATTACTATAGTTTTTATAAATAGAGAAGAATTTAGTTTTATTAATTATGAAGTTGACCAAAATGGTTGCCTACTATGTTAGGATTTCGGGCCTCAAATTAAAATTTTATATAAAAGATTTTAAAGCAAAAGCACACATGATAATATAGATTTCAATATCATCAAAATGTGGAAGCAATAACTTTTTTTCTCTTTTTCTTTTGGCTATGTGACTCTTTAACTTGAACAAATTAGCTATACACTAGATAATACACATGCCATGTCTTATAAAAACCTTAGAGCATGAACATTAGTGAATTCTTTAAGAGGATTCTTAATAAAAAAAAAATTAGAAAACCAGAGTCAGTACGGGTTCGCCACGTGGCGAATCCGTATTGGCTCCATTTTTTTAAATATTCTTTTTTTCTAAGAACCCCTTAAGGGGTTCACTAATGTTCATGGTCTTATATGATTTTTTTTTCTTAACTATCTTATTAACTTTTTAAATCCCGTTCCTACTACTTTAGATAGAGAGTTCGATCCCTGATGTTTTAAAAATTTATAAAGTGACTACACCACTGAATCACCTGTACTCGACAAATCCCATATATGATAAAAACATCTAAATTACAATTTACTAAAAAAATAATCTGGTTAGATAGAATTCACGTAACGATTATCAATATTTTAAATTCATCTATATTCCGGAACAATAAACCAAGTAAAATTTCTTAAATATTGTGGATAATGTGAGATTCTCTGGTAATGTATTACTATTGTCCTAAATTTTTTCCATTTTACCATTGCATCACGACCGTGTTGGCTATTTACTAATTTTCTTATTAAAGAAATTAAACACAGTAACACAACACATTACATACATATGAGCTTATGATATCAAAAAATAAGTATGTTGTTTGGTAAAGCCATGATCGTTTACGAGTTACAAGTTTCATTTTTACATGATATTAATTAAAGATATATAAGAGAAGAAAATGGACAATTGGTAAGTAAGATTGTGTCCAAGTATGTAAAGGCAAAAGAGAGACAATGTAGGGCAATGTTAGTCCCTACCAAATTTTGTTTTGTATACATTCTTTCATAATTTTCTCTCATCGTCCTTCTTGGCTCTGTCCTCAATGTTTATTACATTGCTCTTGTCTCCTACATCACACATGATTTTGCTTTCACAAGACCAAATCATCTAAGTGTCCTAATATGAATCAAGACATGAAATTTGATTGGTTTAGGTTATCTAAGTAAAATAGTTTTGTAATTGTAACAAAAGTACGTACTTGTTCGAGGACTCGACATGAAAGAAGATATATGTCGATTACACATACATACACACGTGTATTTTGGTTAGAATTGGATTGGACATAACTGAAACATGCATATATAGATGCCCACTTTGAGCTATATGTTGTGTTCTTATAACTATGTCTTCTAGATCTACGACATAACTAATCTTTACAGTTTCCTTTTCAAAACTTTTGCAATAATGAAACTGAAATGTGTCTGAAGTAACGGTAGTTTTGTTCTACGTACACAAAAGGTAGAAACTACTCAACTACAAGTGGTTCACTTCTAAAGTAAAAAGGTGAGGTACTTTTGTGTTGTAAAGATAATAGTATTTAGAACATTAAATAAAAACAATGTATATAGAATTTTGATCACTAATTTCATCGGTGATTGCAAGTGGCATTTAGCGTAGTGGCAGGTGGTAAGTTCACAAGAGGCATGCGCACTTGCACATCCTGGGATCGAGTCCCCCCGCTTGCATTTGCAAGAACTTGGCTAATGGACCGGCCATTTGTACCCCAATGTTGACAAAAAAAAAATTTCATCAATGATCAAAATCCTATACTAGCGTAGTTTAGGTGTTTTTGAGAGTTTTGGATCTCTCTGATTTAGATTTTATTGTACGTGCATTTGTGTATGACATTCTCAAAAGTTTTGACATGTTTTTATTTGGGTTTTGGGAGTAGTCGGATTTTATATATCCTAACATAAATTTATGGTAATCATTGAACCAAACCATCCTAAATAACAAAAACAAGGTCAAACCAAATTTTTAGTATTTTAAAGTAGTTTTCAACTAATTTATTCATGAGAAAAGGAGATAATCATTTATTGGTCGAATTTTGTATATCAAAATTTTGGTAAAAAAACATCAATCATTTCTGACCATCGATGCTTTTGACAAAATATGTGGTAGTAATTAAACATGTTTAAGGCAATCATAGTTCAACTTTGTATTACAATTATAATTGATGCTTTAATCAATCTATGTCGATTTTATTGCACTAAATAAAGCTACAAAAAAATCTATTGATCTCTATGCATAATCTATCTTAACAAACTTAAGAGCTTAGACTCAACTTCCTAGCCAAAATTTTCACTTCTAGGTCAATCTGATCTGCTTTTATTCACCTATTAAGTACAAAACATTATACTACTAGAAGTTAGATTATTAAAATATATACAAAAGTCAAAAAAGATCGAGTGGTGTGGGATCAAAGAGTGGGACAATGAGATGATTGTAACAGATGACCGAATCAAATATATACACCTGTTATATAATTGTGGTTATAACTTAGAGACATTATCAATTATATTCAATTCATTCCTCGTTGACATCAATCGAAAGACCCAACACTTCATTTTCTATCTTTTTGGTTTTTAGCACCAACACTTATATTTTAGATATAATCAGAAATTTCAACTTCAGTCGGTTATTCGTTATTCAACTTCAGTCGTTTCATTTTCCAATCTCATCTTTAGAATCTATATCTTTTAGTTTTTTTTTTGTCAACGACAGATTATATTGTACCACAACTGGCCAGCGCAATAGCCAAATTTCTACATAATGTAGGCATGTGGACTCGATCACAAGTTATACAAATATGCTGCTTTAAGTGGACTTATCGCCTGCCACTAGACTAAATCTCTCTCTTTTGAATCTTTATATGTGAAATATTCTTAGTCTCTAAAAAAAAATCCATCTAGGGCATTAGACTAATTATGTTTTATGATACTCCTCTCTTTCATTTCGAAATAATATTTTTATCGAAATTTGTCTTTGGTATCTCTTTCTTAATTTTTTTTTACTATTTTATATTCTTTTTGACGATGGGTCTAACATGGAACGTTATAACTCTCACTAGAATTTGGATGGAATCGAAACCACCACCTGGTGACAATGCTATTTCGTTGCATCCCACTGAGCTATATGTGCTTATCTACTATTTTATATTTAGTAGTAGTTTGTTGTATCTTTTGTTAAGTTCTATTTTTAGGAACATTTTTTATATTCACCGGTTTAAGATTCATCGTAGTAATTTTTTTTAGTTTTTACTAATATATATAGATGAAAAAAGATTTAGAAATTTCTTTCTCACCATCAATAATTTCAAATTATCACATTTATTCTATTGACCAAGAATTTTGTGCATAAAAGTTATGATAAGAACAAAAATATAAAAGAAAAAGAAAACAAGAAGAAGACAAGGAAGTGTAGAGCCAAAGAAGAGGGTGAAGTGTGAAGGGTCCATTGTCTAGAAATCAAAAGACTAAGCCATGTGAGTACTATCCAAATAAACCTAAAACACCACAAGCAACACCAACTAAGCAAAAGAGTGTCATAAATACATAAGCAGACATATATTCCTCACCATCAACTTTGAACCACCAATTTCATTTCTTGGATAACCCTTTAGTGGGGAAGTTCATTTCCCATGTTCTATGGCCACAATGAAAAACAATGATTTTGACATCTTTTGTCTTTCTCTTTCGGTTTCTAAGTTCACATGTGATTCTTTTCAATTTCAATTTAACAA
>JAKUCM010000009.1:0-37820 GCA_023374145.1 Lepidium sativum | reverse complement strand
TTGAACTCATATACCTGATTAGTGAGTGTCTCATCTCCATTGGTTCAAATTTATATTTGGTTTAACCGATTTATTATGATTATATCGATTTCAATAAACCACATCTTTTACTTTACTTTATTCTTTAAGAAGATTTGAAGGACAATGTGAGATATAAAATTTCCTTTCAGTCAATTTTCACTAGTATCTAAACATAATATCAGAGTGTTAGAACCTTAAACGTACTATGTATTTATCTTTGTTCTAAAACCGGCCGTGGAAATCGCCTAGGGTGCGATACAGTATTGGAAAATGGATCACCGTGGCTTTTTCTCCAAATCGACCAAAATAATCTGATATTTGACAAAAACTACAGCTTTTAGTTGAAAATATAATAGTTTTAGTTATATGTATTATTTATTGGTACAAAACTAGAAAAACGAGAAAAAGAAAAAGATGAATGATGTAGAAATGGCGGTCGTCGTTGTATTTAGGTTTGTAGAGAAAAAAGACAGAGAATAAGATGGTTGTTAGATGTATAATTTACCCTTCATTTATTTTAATAATTTGAGAAAATAAAAGTTAAAACCTCATGTGAATTCGGATATTGTGGTTCTTCATAGAGAAAATACCACTAGACAAACATATCATTTTGGATTCCATATACACTACATATTATTTAATAGCAATTTTCAGATAAATATCTAAACACTAATCGTTAATTAGATCCTCGTGTAATTTGCAATTAACTGATTATGTGGTAGACACTACTTCACCGAACGACTATCGCCCATCAAATTTTAAAACAGGGTTATTTATTACACAACAATGGAGTAAAAATACAATAAATGGATTTTTCAAGAGACACTAAACTAAGCCAAAAGGCTTTTACCTTGCGACCTTCATTCAGAAAGTGTGCATCAACAAAGTACCATCCTTCAAGCACCACTGCTTTCAGTTCTCTTCTCATGTCTTTATTCGCTTGGTGTTAGACTTTTGCAGCCAGTTCTTGCCACATATACATGAGCTTATTACTTCTCTTCAACTGAATTATTTCTCTATCAAAACACTTTGTACGAATCCATCCCAACCCGAGAATCTATCTGATAACAATAGTTTACTATCTTTCAAATACTCATCATTGTATAACAGAAAAGGTTGTCAATCCAATGGGCGAGTAACTAGCAATTAGGATGCAATCAAACTTATATAATTCAAGCCAAGTAGATGAGATGATTTTCTACCAACCTAAATAAGCAGTTTAAATAAGCAGATAACAGAAAGAAACAACAAATAAGCAAAATATAAATCTATTTAAGAAACCAAAAGACACACTAAGCAGATTGCAGTAGAACGATGAATTAATCAAATGCAGAGTACTAAGAAACGAATTAGAATAAGGGTTCATGAGGAGTGGAAATCATGGATGAGTTGATCACTTAACTCTACAAGGTTAGTTAACAAAACTCAACAATGTGGATCTCTAAGCATTAAGTTCATAAGCTATACTAAATCCAATTTCATGGCAAACAATCTTAAAGAAGCTATCAACACACTGATAAAAAAAAATTTACACTAGTTGTCAAATCTTGTTACACTAAATGTCGATGTAGTACAATAGGTGTCAATCCAAGTGAGAGTGTAACTAACAATTAGCACATGATAAACTACTCTAATTCAAGCCAATTCGATTTAAAAGTTTGTTATCTATCAGCTTAGATGAGCAATTTGAACTACGAGAAACAAAAATAGAAATCAAATAAGCTAAACACAAATCTAATTAGGAGAATTAAAAGTAACGGAACAAAGTGCAATGGATCAAAGTGCAGTAAAAACAAAGAGTAGTGAATCAAAGAGTGAATAAGAGTGCACTGAATCAAAGTGCAGTAAATCAAAGAGTAGTGAATCAAAGTGCAGTGAAACAAAGTGCAGTATTTCAAAGTGTAGTCAAAACAGAAAATCAAGCAGTGCAAATAACTAAGCAGCATATGAGAAAGAGGGGTTCTTAAGGGGTGGAGATCATTGATTAGCGTCTCACTAAAAGCTACTGAATCACTTGACATAACTCAAACAGAGCAAACCTCTAGCAATTGAATTACAACTATTGAAACCACTCTAGTGGCAACCAATCTTAGAAAAGCTTTCAACCGATCTTATCATCATAAACTTTCAACAACCAAATTGGCATGAAGTAACAATTGAATTGAGCGTAATAATTTTTCTAAGATTGGTTGCCACTAGAGTGGTTTCAAAAGTTATAATTCAATTGCTAGAGATTTGCTATGTTTGAGTCATGTCAAGTGATTCAGTAGCTTTTAGTGAGACGCTGATCAATGATCTCCACTCAAACAGAGCAAATCTCTAGCAATTGAATTATAACTATTGAAACCATTCTAGTGGTAACCAACCTTAGAAAAGCTTTCAACCGATCTTATCATCATAAACTTTCAACAACCAAACTGGCATGAAGTAACAATTGAATTGAGCGTAATAATTTTTTTAGATATTCAATCTCTTAAGCTAGGAATGTAAATTTCTGAGACAGTTGGATCAGGAAATTCAACACACCTTTCGGGAGTTAAATGTCTAAGAACATACTTCAATTGATCAGAAAGAAACAAGCATTAACAACACCAAAACAAAAGAGATCTAGACTAATTTACTCATAAGCGACTTAGAAAACTTAAGAACCACAATGGTCTAGTCCATTCCCTTAAGAACCATAAATTATCTACTCATAAATCATGGGTGAAACAATCAAAATAAAAATCAAAGTGAATGTTATGATATAAAATTAAGAAGGCAAAACAGAATGAAAACCAAACTCAAATTGAAATAAAAGATCTTAAAACGAAAGTAGATATCTTATCCTGGAATTACAAAAAATAAAATCTTAAAAGCTTATTACCGCAATCACAATAACTAAGATAAGATACTTTTGTCACACCAGGTTCGGATATTTATTCTCCCCACTTAACCTAAAACAAAGCCCAAGAAGAGATATCAGGAATCAAAAGTCTTGATCCATTGTGCCAAGTGGAGTGGGTTGATCTGGCGTTGGTGAAGTGGACTCAGTCCGTCACGCGGGATAGATCCATTCAAGACTAAAGATTGCAGTGAGAAGGTGGACTTAACCTCATGCTCGAGAGTACAAGGTAGGCTCGACCTCATGCTCGAGTGTACAAGGTAGGCTCGACTTGGCCAGGGACTTGACCGCGAGCTTGGGGAGAAACTATTGCTCGACAAAGGACTTGACTGTGAGCTAGAGTTCAGCTATTGAGATGCATCTAAATTGTTTTATGTTGCTTCTTCAGTTACGTTCAAGCTTATTGTCCAGCTTCAAAGTTTCCACAACATCCAGAATGCTTCGTTTTGTGCTCTCCAAATACCTAAAAACTCCTTAAATGTGATATATGTGCTATACAAATGCAAAATGTTAGTTGTTCTATTTTATCTATGGGACAGAGGCTTTGTCGACAGTTTGGAGTGACATTGCTGCAACTCGATTAAATTGATATGTCTAAGGTGCTCAGATTATGCTTTTGCATAGTCTCTTTTTTGAAACAAATATGATTCTATTAATCAAAAGTTCGGGATGACAACCTCAAGGGAGAGCATTCATGAAATAATACATAACCAATAGTAAGATAAAGCAAGTAATAGATGAATCCAGTTGGAGGAGAGTCTGACACACTGAAGAAATTGGATAAATGTTGGATAAGGAGTCGCGAATCTGAAACTCGAACACTATTCCTAGTTTTGTCGCCTCAAAGGAAAGTTACACTACCGAGAAAGCTCTTATAATCATTAAGATTTTAACACACGTCTCCATGATGGAGAAGATTGACGAAATTTTAACCCAAATGGAAAAACAATGTAGGTCTAAATTATGTCAAGAAAAAAACAGACTACATATCTAAATATTCTATAATACTCAATTATATTCTGCATTTACAGACTTTAAACGTGATTTTTAAAGAACTTATAGGTTTTTGTTTGGTCTAACGTATAAGGGATGGCTTTTGAATGGTAGATATTTTTTTTTGTTAACCGAGGAGGAGTGTGTGCTGAAGTCTAAACCAACCTTCTCTGAGGTTGGACGTGACCCATATATAGATATTTGGCGGCCAAATGAAAATGTTTAATAGTTTTGTATTTGAGGAAAATCGATTTCTGGCCTAGACCAACATAATGAATTCCTCATCAAGTAGGAATCATTAGACGAGTACCACTTGATTATGAATGGTAGACGTTTGTGGTAATTTTTCAGTGTGTATCTTTAGTGATGGTGTTTGTTATTCTTTCATTACAATTTTGTCTCGGATATTGGTCCTAAATGATAACACAATTTAGTTGGATTCAGTTCATTCCACAATTCAGTTGTTACTATATGCACATACAACAATACCGAACTCCAAATATTTTATTATTATTTCAAATTTTAATTAATATTTAAATAAATATCTAATTAATTATAACTTACAAACTAAGTAGTGTATCTCTTCGTTCAACAAATATGGACCTACTGAAAAATAAAATAAAAATTCTGTTAAATTCAGCTATTACCATTTAGACCTATTATTTTTCGTTTAATTTTCTTGTTTTTTAGTCTTATCCATAATTTTTTGTTGTCTTTTGTTGATTTATGTATTGAAACAATATTCTGCCGAATTTTCAAATGACAACAAAATAAAGTTTTTGGAAAATAACTTTCATTTATCCAGCTTAAACATTGGCCGAAAGAAAAAAGTTTTAGGCCATTGACATGACCGATTTTGCTGCTTTGTCTGCAGCTATGTTGAATAAAAACGGAAAAAAATCAATCAAACCGCCAGCTTACCAAAATGGTCAATTCAAACCACAAACTATGGGACCTCTCAAATAATACTTGGTATTTTTCGTTGACCGCCAAATAAACCCTCAACATATATTTGTTTATGTTGTTTCACCCCGCCGTTATGTTCTTAAACTGAATTAAATAACTCTGTTAATCTCTGTTAATTGGCTTTGTTAGTTGGAACGCATCGTTTTGTTAAACACAAACTACCTAGTGTAAACAGCGTAGTTTTATATGTTGTCTTCTTCGAACCCAAATTGATTTGCAGAACAATCTAAAGCCTCCAACATTCATTGCCTTTCACGATTTTCCTCCAATCTAAAGCCCCCATTATGTCTCAAACAACAGTTGTCAAACGGCTCCGATGGGCTTTATCATCATCTTCGTCTAAACCACCACCTTCGCCGCCGAGAAGATTAAGTGGAGGAGAGGGTTCGAGAGTTCCTGGTCATATGAAGCTAAAGCATCTGCATTGGGATAAAGTAAACCCAGATTCTGATCATTCCATGGTTTGGGATAAAATTGATCGTGGCTCATTCAGGTATGTATACACAAAACGGTTGATAAATTTGGGTTCTTTTAAGCCAATCAATATAAAATCCGTTGGTTTCTTCTCAGTTTCGACGGAGTTTTAATGGAAGATCTATTCGGATACGTCATTGTGGGAAAGAAATCGTCGAACTCTCAGAGGTTAAAAGCGTTGATGGGAAGACAACTCTGCTTAACAACATAAAACTAAGCCGTTTTACAATAGGTTATTTAACGGGGTTGACGAAATTATTTAAATCCGTTTAAAAACAAACGGCAGGATAAAACGACATGAACAAAGATAAGTTGAGGATTATTTGGCGGTCAACAAAAAAGACCAAGTTTTATTTGAGAGGTCCCATAGTTCGTGGTTTGAATTAACCATTTTGGTAAGCTGATGGTTTGATTGACTTTTTTCCCGAATAAAAACAAATCGATAGAATTAAATTCTTTAGAGAGTTGATAGATGTCCTATAAAAAGCCATAAATCTCTCTGATCTGAGATCCCTTTCTTAAAGTCTAGATTATTTAAAGTGAATCCGAGAATACAATGATGTTTTTTATCCCGGCTTCATGGGTGGCGAGAATTTCGGTGAGCATAGCTCTGCCTTCTGCCATTTGGTAAGTTAATAAACACACTTGATTCACCTTTGATCTGTACAACACTTACATCGAGTCTCTGTAGAACTCGTCCTAGACCTGCAAAAGTTGAATCCTTGTGCCAAGCGCCATCGGTGAACAGTTTGAAATTTTGCATCTGTCAGGTTAGAAACCTGATGTGGCAAGTGGAAATTCTGGGGTTGAGGCTGTTGCAACTCTTGAGCTTGCTGCCATTCTGTTGCTTCTCCAATTCCTCTGAAGATAGTCTCCTTTTCATTGAGGAATTTTGTCTCAAAAATTATATTTCCCAACAGATCCACAGAAAGAGTGGTCCTTTCTCGAGTCTTGTAGGTGGCAGACTTCTAGCCATATTGCCTTGTCGGAGAGCTTCCTTGAACGAGGTAACATTCTCCGAGTTGAAACCAGACACAACCGGTACCTTTTGCCAAAATGAGAAAGCAAAATGCAATAAAAAAGTGTATGTTCGAGGGACTCAAATTCTCCACATCTAATACAGCAAGACCTTTCAGGAATTTTACTAGCTGCTAAAGCTTTACTGACATGTAGGGCCCTTTTTGCAAATCTCCATAGAAACATTTTGAGTTTTGGGGATAGTTTTTAATTCCATTTTTCCAGTCAAGAGGTTGAGATTCTTTGCTTTGAACTTCTCATAAGTTTTGCGATTCTACTTCAGCATAATATCCAGATTTTGCCGAGTACTCTCCTGGCATAGAAGGCATCTAGATGAAGGTGTCACAAGCTCCAACTTTATTTGGTTTTATGGTCATGATTTCTTGTTTTAAATGGGGTACTAGTTCATTGATTTTGATCTCATCCCAGGCTGTTGAAACCACAAATAGGTATGCCACTTTAAGGGATTCAAGATATTGTTGAGTAGGTCCATAAGGTTTTTTAATACAGCTTCCCATCTCCTATAAATTTTCCACAGTGCTTTTTGATCACCTTTGCTCGATCGTAAAACACTTTTCCATCCTAAAGATGTAGAAGGGCCATCATAAGCCTCAAAAAGAGAATTGTTTGTGTTGGAACTTCAGAACATAAACAAAAGAAATAAATAACAAAACATCGATTGAATCAAGCTGCAGAGTCGAAGCTGAAGGCTTCTCCAACTTGATTCAATCGATATTTTGTTTTTTGTTTCCTCTATTTTTGTTCTTTAGCTCCAACAATCTTGAGAGATTTTTTTAATGTTTAAGGTTACAAGACTAAAGAAGAAAGCTATAGTTGTGATCGATGGAGATGATCATTTGTGGCGTACATAGAGATAGGAGAGAGACGTTTATGCGAGAGAGCAATGTGATCTATTCAGTGTCAAATTGAGTCATTTCAAAGTCTGTTCTTTTTGACGATTTTGATTATATCTTAATCTCCTTTTATGTTGTTTTACCCTTTTTCTTCTTCTTGATCTCTTTGAGAAGTTCATCTCGTGTTTTGAGTGCACACGAGACGAGAGTAGAGTTAACGCTTCTAGAAGATCCATCTTGATATAATCTTGCACGAAATTTGGTAAAATTTCTTCTCAAGTGCAGAAGCGTTCAGCTTCATCTGCAACTTGATTCAATCGATATTTTGTGATTCGTTTTCTCTTTGTTTCTGTTCTTATGACCACCTCCAACAATAAGAACTCCTAAGGAGTTCTTTTTAATATAAATTATGGTTTTGTAATAGTTAAGAACCTTACTATGAGTTTTAATTTTTTTCTTCCTCTAATAGTAGAACTCCATTAAGAGTTCTTATATAAAAAAAATGATTGACATTTAATTTTAATGCTGAAATGATACAAATGAACCATTCACAATACCATTCACATTCACAGTTAATTGGAAATGTCAAAAGCTTTGATAAAACAATACATGTAACTAAGCCCACAAACTGAAGCATTTGCTTTTGTGTTTGAGAGTTAGTTACCTGGCTGGAACAAGAATCAATCCTTCATGGTAAAACAACATGTCTATTCTTTTGAGTGTTATACACATCAAAATCTTTTCAAAATTCATGAGAAGAAAAAAAAAATTCTTACGAATTTGAAGGCACCAGAAGTTGAAATGTTTGTTGATCTTCTTACACAGCGTTATTCGAGCAGTCTGCAGTTCTTGGAACTTCGGAGAAATTACTGTAAGTAAGATCACTGCAACAAGAAATTCATAACAACCAAAGAAGACATTAGTTATGTTGTTGTCACTCACAAAGAATTGTGTTGTATATATACATTAACTAGTAAATTCACAATACAGAATGTCACAGGATCTCGAGATTTAATTTCAACAAAGGAATAAATTCAAAACACAAAGTCTAAGTCTAACCATATGCATCAAACATTAGTCCTAAATGATTCAACTAGTGATATAAGGTTGTGATAGAATCTGGAATCACCTACAGTAACCAATATACAAAAGAAACTTAGAAGCCTTTAGACGAGCTAAGACATTGTAGTAAACATAAAAGAAAATACAAAAGAGATCAAAAGAACTAACTGGAACAGGATTTGAAATTGGTGATCCTTCAACCAAATACATAGTGTGGCCTTCTACAACATCTAAGATTGACTTATGTTAAAGAAAATTTGTTTGAAGAGAAAAAACCAAAACACATGAAGTATGAAACAAAGAGAAGATACGATAATTTGATAAGCGTTGATCATCTTCCAACACTCGTCTGCGGAATAACAAATGATGTTGTCGTTCTGGAGAAATACCACAGTACGTAATCATTTTCTAGCCTCAATGATGATATACATTGATAGGCAAATCAAACAGAACCAAGTCTCTATAGCAGATCAAAAATGAAACCATTGGTTTAACGATTATTAAGAACAATCTTACAGTTTGCTCTACACTTAAGGTGTATGTTGTAGAATGCAATTTTTAATATGTATTGTAATTAAATTCATCAAATCCTCCATGTCTCTCGTTTCTTTGTAAAAGCTTATGAAAACCTGAAAATTGCAGTAAGAGAAGAAAACTTTAACCAAACCACTCAAAAGACTAAAATTTTATCGACTCAATCTCCATGTTTTGTTCATTTGAAGACTGATAATGAAAATCTGCGATCACAAGACACTAACTTAAACCCTAGAAGATGCATAAATCAAGCATTAAGATATGCAGAGCGAAATCAAGCAAAAATTGTGATCCCATATGCAATCGTATATCCATAAATCAAACACAAATCATTAAAATTCAGAATTGGGCTTCTTCTTGTACACACGAGCATCAAGATGATCCTATGAAATCGAATCCACCAAACTCAAAGTCAATTTACCCAAACCAAAAATAATCTACAAAAAAAATTCAAAAATCTTGTGAGAAAAACCTAAAGATATGAACTCCAAAGAGTCTCATCTCCAATCACCATTTGACGAGTTTGGTCCCAAGAGAAAACACCATGATGTCGCCGGCGATTTGAGATTCTTTCCAATCGCACCAGAGAAGAGAGAAAGAAAATTTGTGCGAGATTTTTTTTTTCATCGGTGAATAGCACTCAACCAATACGGAGTTGACACGTCACTGTCTCTTAAGGGTTCTATAATCTCTTAATTAAGAGACAGTTCTTAACATTTACACCCAATTTTTATTTAATTAAATGCAATTAAATGGTAAGAACCTAACTTAAGAGCTCCCATTGGAGCTGCTCTAAGCTCCATCAGTTTGGTGCATATTTCCCAAATAAGATTCTGGCCGCCAAGTTTTGAAGGTTTTTGAGAATTTGCCAAGCATTCTTTTCATCTAATAAAATGGGATAGATGAAGTAGTAAAGATATACAACTATATTAGCATGATATAGTGATAAGTTTAGCCGAAATGTTTTTGTTCACAAAGAAGATCTTCAAAATGGAATTCAAAACTGATAGGTGATGGCTCTCTCTCTCTCTTTATATTCTTTTGTTTGTAGTTATATTACTCATTAAATTCCTCCAAAATCATAATAATAATTTGTATGGACAGACATTTAGGCCTCGAGCAGTGATTGGTGTCTCAAGTCAGTGCATTTATAGAGCAAACCTAACGAATATTAAGGGCATTACTTAACGTGACATTACATAAAAGATACGAACATTTTAATATTATAATATCAATATGTTCCTGCTGGCTTCGAAACCTGAGTGGTTTTCATGCATTATTGATTGCTAATGTCAACAATGAAGGCCAAGATAAATATATTTAGAGATCTTACCTATCAAATACTGACTGACAAGACAAATCTTGACTTGAAAATGAGACTTGAGAGGACTTCGTTATTGTCCCACATAGGTTTCTCATGCTACTCCTAATGGTTCATACATTATTTTTCATTGAAAAGACAAACAATGATTACATATTTTACATGGGATCAGAAATGGCACACATTATGATAATGCACTGGAATGCATAATAAAATTCTGACAAGCATAATTAAATATAAATACAATATATAGATTTTTTGTGGTTCAAATGAACTAGTATCCCTTTACTTTTGTTTCTCCTTTGAGAGAGAGATACCTATTTATTATTATTTTTTCGTTTTAGAGATATATACCTATTAATTTTGATATATATTATCATAAAAGAATATTTTAAATTGAAAAAGATGAAGTCAATGATAGAAATTGAAAAACCTTGTAATAAAAAACAAAATTGCCTTCCAACAGTAAGAGAAATGATAGAATAAGAAATATGCAATAGATGGTAACAAATATTGACCATAAATATAATAAAATTGAAACTCATCCAATAACATAAGTCGAAAACTCTGTATATTTTAAGTTGGTCAACATGATCTGGACAAAAATTAACCTCCATCGAGGACAAATCTAATTCAGGAAATAAATACTTTTTAAAAATACCATTCACCATAGGGCCTAACTTGAATAAAAAATAATAAAGAAAAAAATGGATACGTTTGTATTATACCATACAATAACAGACACAAGATATTATAATCCCACCATTCCTTTTGAACGTCATATCTCCAACTTTGTACAGAGACAAATAAACACAAAAATATTTAAAATGAAAAATTGCCTTTACAACGAATATAATACTAGATATAGAGATTACATTGCATTTATATATTCTCTCTTCACCAGAGAGATTTTCTCAAACTCCTTTCAACAGAAAAAAGAGAGAAAAAATGGGAGAAGAAGCAAAAGCAAATGTGTTAGTATTCTCATTTCCAATACAAGGACACATAAACCCTCTCCTTCAATTCTCTAAACGTCTTCTCTCCAAAAACGTCGACGTCACATTCCTCACAACTTCCTCCACACACAACTCCATCCTCCGTCGTGCCATCGCCGGCGGGGCAACTTCTCTTCCGCTCTCTTTCATCTCCATTGACGATGGCTTTGAAGAAGGCCATCCAGCAACAGACACATCTCCTGACTACTTCAAAAAATTCGAAGAAAACGTCTCCCGAAGCCTCTCTCAACTTATCTCTTCAATGGAACCTAAACCAAACGCTGTAGTTTACGACTCTTGTCTTCCTTATGTTCTTGACGTTTGTCGGAAACATCCTGGTGTTTCTGCGTCGTCGTTTTTTACTCAAGCTTCTGCTGTGAATGCTATTTACATCCATTTTTTGCGTGGAGAGTTTAAGGAGTTTCAAAACGATGTCGTTTTACCAGCTATGCCTCCATTGAAGGGAAATGACTTACCAGTGTTTCTGTATGATAATAGTCTTTGCAGGCCGTTGTTTGAGCTTATAAGTAGCCAGTTTGTGAATGTTGACGACATTGACTTCTTCTTGGTTAATTCTTTTGACGAACTCGAAGTCGAGGTAATTCTTAATACTTATTTATCGTCTTCAAAATAACAAAACCATATAAAAAAAAATTTCGTGTGATGGTGTATAGTGGATACTAATATACTATTGATTCAGTAATAAACTAAAACAATAATGCTTTAGTTAAATAGGGTTATAGTTATCTAAGTTAGTGGTAAAAACATTAATCTATTCATGTTAGCGAAAGAGATAGATATCAATTGTGGCGAACATTCCTAGGTGGGAATTAGCTGTAATAACTATCATATTCAATTGGATTGGATTTATTAACGTGGCATATATGTAGCCAGACAAAGACTTTTGTCTGTACGTGTCAGGCCGTGTACCTTTTGATTACTAGCAGATTAATTATAGCATTCATGTTGGGTACGCATGTTATATTACCCTACAAAACGATTTTGCACAACAAAGGTTTTTAAGTTTACAATTAGATTAACAACACATATTTATAACTTAAGAATTTATTTTTAAAAATTTATATAATCTAACAACAATAATAGAGAAAAATTGAATTTTTGATGTCAGAATTATTAGCCCGATAGATATTGAGATTTTATCATTAGTCAAAACTAGGAAATATTGGTCCTGATACTTGTAGGTTAGGTCGGGAGGGTTGGTTGATCATTTTAAAATGTGTTTTAAGGGTATGTGTTTCTGCATATATAATCACTTCCAAAATGAAATAGGTTTCCTTGATTTTGGAAAACAAGAATTAGACGTGACTGATACCTACTAGTGACAAATTTATCTATCAAACCGAACCAATTATACATGCAATTAATGCGACAAGAGTTATGTAGTGCATGGAACTGATTTGATCAAATCTATTAGTAGTTTACCTTACGTCTATATGTAGTTAATGTTTGATATTCTTATATTTTTTTCAGGTGTTACAATGGATGAAGAACCAATGGCCGGTTAAGAACATAGGACCAATGATTCCGTCAATGTACTTGGACAAACGATTAGCAGGCGACAAAGACTACGGCATCAACCTTTTCAATGCCCAAGTCAACGAATGCCTTGACTGGCTTGACTCAAAACCTCCCGGTTCAGTGATTTACGTCTCCTTTGGAAGCTTAGCCGTCTTGAAAGATGATCAAATGATTAAAGTTGCGGAAGGTCTAAAACAAACCGGCCATAACTTCTTATGGGTTGTTAGAGAAACGGAAACAAAGAAGCTTCCGAGCAATTACATAGAGGAAATTGGTGAAAAAGGTTTGATAGTGACTTGGAGTCCTCAATTACAAGTTCTTGCACATAAATCGATTGGTTGTTTCATGACACATTGCGGTTGGAATTCGACATTAGAGGCATTAAGCTTAGGAGTTGCTTTGATTGGAATGCCGGCTTATAGTGATCAGCCAACTAATGCTAAGTTCATTGAAGATGTGTGGAAGGTCGGGGTTAGGGTTAAGGCAGATGAAAATAGGTTTGTCACAAAGGATGAGATTGTGAGATGTGTTGAAGAAGTTATGGATGAAAGTTCAAAGAAAGGAAAAGAGATTAGACACAATGCTAAGAGATTGATGGAGTTTGCAAGAGAGGCTTTGTCCGAAGGAGGAAAATCTGATAAGAATATTGATGAGTTTATTGCTAAAATTTCTAGAGTTAAGTGATTGTACCAATATGTCATCGATGCTAAATAATGTTGTTTTCTTGGAGATTTTAGAGAACTAAGAAGTTTGGAATGCAATTTGTGTTTGTTTGTTTGTTTGTTTTGGAACTGATTATGGTATAAATTATGTGATTTAAAGTTTTTCAGGATTATATAAGGTATGAAATATTTTAGAAGTGATTAATATTTAACTAAAGACATCAATATATATTATTTAAGTAAAAATATAAATACAAGTTTTATCTATCATTAAATGATCAAATATAAGATACATAAAATATCATTTGTACAAATACTCTTTTAACTACGTGTTAATTAAACATAAAATAACTACGAATGAAAACACAAAACAAATATATAATTTTAAAACTAAATCTACAAATCGAACTTTTTTCCGTCTCGAAGTTACCATAATCTAGCAAATGAGCAATAGGATCTCCATCCCTTTCTACTACAGTTTAGTAGACTATAAAAAGGTTAAATAAATTAATTTTAAACTATACATCAAATTTTGTCGATCGAATTGTTGAAATATAAAATTATGGGAGATTTTTTAAACAAATCATTCAATTAATTGTAATCCGTAATCATTCAACGAAATAGTTGTATAGAACGTTGTTTATCCAATTGTTAAACAAAAAAAGTCTACAAATCCAAATATACAAGATTTTAAACCCCAAAATATTGTAAAGACGTTAATTATACTAAAGTATATTTAATATCAAGATTTGCTTATACATACTTAAGATTTTTTTTTGTATAAAGGTTTACTATTGCTTTGTTTCATTATTTTTAATTGTGATATATCTATGCAAAATTTAATAAATTTGTTTTCGTTTTCGTCAACACAATTTTTTTTTTCCAATTTAACTCCTTTTAGATTAAGACAAATGAGACAACCAATGTTGAGGTACATGATTAACAAATGAATGATTTCTGGAAAGCTTTTTAACACTGCAAGCCAACAAATCTAGTTTGTAATTCAACACTTTAGGGATCAAAGAAAGATCGAAGTAAAGGAATTGACAGCAGACGCGCAAACTCTTCAAGGAAAGGAAAAGGCGGGCCAACTACCAAGGTCAGCTACCATCTTTAGGACATATGCACAGTCTACGACAAACTCGGCTTCTAAGATATGTAGGGACAAGAGAGAACACATCACCCATAACAAAGCTTCAATCTCAGAATGCAGAGGACAAAGGCTACAACGGGTGCCTCGCATTCCCAGGCATGCACCTCCAAGACCGTCTGGAAAATAATACCAACCTAAGCCCAAGAAGTACTAAGAGTCTTTCCAAGACATATCCACAAAGCATTTTAACATGTAAAAGGAGTCGAACCCACCACCGGTCGAAACAACATATCCTTCTCCACACAGGAGATCTGAAAACACTGTGACAATCCAAACGAGTTAACGAGATTTGAAATAGAAATAATACTTCTCCAACCATACGAAGGAGTATAGACCTTACGGGTCTCCAAAGGAATTGAATCCTTAAAATATCTTCTCCGAAAAATTCTTGAGAACAGAGAATTATAAAAATCAATTAACCTCCACAAATGCTTAGCCAAAAAGGTCATACTAAAGTTCTCAATAGCCCAAAAACCCAAACCAGCTTCCTGTTTACCACAACACAACTTGTCCCATTTGGACCAATAAATACCATTAGAGCTCTGAGAATTCTTCCACAAAAGTCGGAAATGGCAGAAGTAATCTTCGAAGTTACAACCTTAGGAAGAAGTAAACACGACATTACATAAGACAACTATGCAGTTAAAACAAATTTAATAAGAATCCCATTCCCCCCTTTGGATGGGAACTTCGACGACCAAGAACTGATCATGGTAGTAATTTTATCTCTAACAAAAGCAAATACCTTAGATTTGGCACCTCTTAGCCCTTATGGGAGACCTAAATAGGAATTCATTCCCCCCAAGTTACGAATCCCAAAAATATTTTGAACCTCCCGTTTAGCTAGTTATAACACCCGATGACTAAATTGGATATAAGATTTTGCAAAATTAATCTGTAGACCATAACCTTTTCATAATCTTGAAGAATACCTAAAATAACTGACGACGCCCGCCTTGTCAGCCTTACTAAAGAATAAACTATCATCGGCAAAAAGTAAATGAGAAATAGAATGGCTCTTCCGAGCAATAACAACTCCTGAAATTTATTTTGCCATCTCAGCACGCTTAAGCTAAGAAATGAGAACCTCAGTGCAGAGAATAAAAAGGTAAGGCGATTACGGATCCCCTTGACGTAACCCCCGCTGTGGACATAATTTTCCATGAGGTTTCCTGTTAAAGAACTAAATACCGAACATATCTAATACAATGCATCACACAATACACCCAATGACGATGAAAACCAAGTCTAAGTTGAAGCTGCTCAAGGAAATCTCACTTAACCCTATCTAAGCTTTGCTCATATCCATCTTAACATCCATATATTTACCCTTAATTGCCTTATTTGTCCTTAGAGCATGTAACATAAACTAATCAATCAAGATATTATCTGAAATCAGACTGCCCCAAACAAACGCAAACTGAGTGTCTGAAATCAACAGCGGAAGAAAACATCTCAACCGTAGATAAAAAAACCTTAGAAATAATCTTGTAAACCACATATAGAGACAAATGGGTATGAACTCGGAAATCTTAGTAGGTCTACTAACCTTAGAGACTAAACATATATTCATAAGATTCAAACTCGGATCAAACTCACCAGCCACAAGAAACTCATTGACCAAACTGACAACATCAGCCTTGAAAACAGACCAGGAGCTCTGAAAGAACAAAGTAGACATCACGTCATGACTCGGGGCTTTACCAGGGTGCATCATAAATAAGGCATGTCAAACTTCCTCCTGAGAAACAAGTAAAAACAAAAGTTATTATACTCATATATTACCCTAGGCGCTATACCATCTAAAAAAAGAATTTAAATAATCCGATCCAGCAGAGGAAAATAAATGCTTAAAGTAATGAACAACCTCAACAACAATATCATCCCCCTTGGAAATCCAAATAATTGTGGGATCAATTAGTCTAGAAATTCTATTAATAGCCCGATGATGCTTAGTTTGAGCATGAGAGAATCATGTGTTATGGTCCTCTTCCCTCAACCATCTATTCCTACTCTTTTGTTTCTAATACAGTTCCTCATCCCTATAAGTTGCTCTAAGATTATCATAAGCTTCTTTAATATCCTCTTTAGAAATTAAATTATCACTCTTTAAATGATCTAGAAAAACCTTAAACTGCGAAATCCCTTTTTCTGAAGGTACATTTATCCTTCTCCAACGCGAAATATTCTCCGAAAATTTGCAATCTTGTTTGCCATCCTATGAACCCTCATATTAGAATAAGGAGACCACCCCTTAGAAATTGTAGCATTAAAAGCTGGTTTACCTAACCAACGTTTATCAAACTGAAAACTTGAATGCTGCTTCAAGACCTTGTCTGAATTCTCAACTAATATAGGACATTTATCCGAGCCAATCATTTCCAAATAACAAGGTACCAAATTTGGGAATAATATGTGCCATGCTGAGTTACCAAAAGCCTTGTCCAATTTCCACCATCCCGGTAATGTGGAGCATATCATTAAATGGTATGAAAGAGATTACACTCCGTAACCGATCTCCAGATTTCTCATGACTCCCAAACAATTCATTTAAATCGCCCTCCATGAGCCAAGGCGCCGATCTCCGGATTTCTCATGACTCCCAAACAATTCATTTAAATCGCCCTCCATGAGGCAAGGCGCCAATCTAGTTAAACCAAACATATTTAAGCGTTCCCAAACTCCCTCCCGAAAACGTTGGATAGAATCCCCATAAATAAAAGAGACAAAGCACTCTTAGCCTCTCAATTGTAAAGAAACATCAATGATATTCCTATCTTTGTATTGAACAAAATTATCATAAGAATTAATATATATATATCAAGCCAATCCACCACTTGCGCCTTGCGGTTCCACAATAACAAAGTTACTAAAATCAAAATTATTTATTTAATTCTCCAAGTCCTGATTATTTTTTTTAATTTCGCTTATTAAATCTAGCTTATTACATAAAAAAATATCTGTTAAAAAAACCGAAAGAAGACCGAGCTACTAAGAGGGTTTCTAAAAACTATTAAACAAGAACCTCTCTTTACTTATCTGTTCTCTTTTTAAATTTTTTTCATGTTTTTATTAACAAGAACCCTTCTTAAGAGGGTCTATTGGAGGTGCTCTAATGCCCAGAAAATTCCAACATAAAATAAAATGGAGATAAAGTCAAGCAGGCGGAGAAACACCTTTTTCATCACCGGAAATCACACTCTAGGACCCACGTCTATCCTTCTCCACATTACGCTTGGGAGACGAATTTTTTTGGAGATTCCGCTTCATAGAGCTAGCACCAAGTATCGTGACCATGTTCTTCACAGTTTTCTTTCTTGAAGCACGACCACTCACTAATGGACCATACTCCACCGAGTTAGTAGAAGCAGTTATTTGCTCACCATCACCGTTAACCATGTTTTCGAACTCCATCTCTTCACGAGACTTCCGATCAGATTTCGATGTATCAGCAACACTATCACCAGCCCCAACAGACTTAGCTGGAACTAAAACCACAACATCAGCCTCAACAGACTTAGTGGAACCAAAACCGCAGCATCAGCCTGCTTATAACCATTGGTTGTAGCAACCACACCCTCAACGTTAACTGGGAATAAAACCCTTATAGTCTCTGTCCCTCAAGTACCCGAACTTGGAGGTAAACAATCAGAATCCATAGCATCATCAGTAGCCACCGCCTTCCTTTGTGCACACCCTGACTTTGAACATGAGAAGACCCAACATCCTTACGAGAGTAAGAAGATTCCCACTTCTCCTTAGAGGCTCGGAAGGACGACGAGAAAATGGCCTTGTAACCATGCGAGAACGACCCCTAACAGCTAGAAAACCAACATCATCACCTCGATGAGATCTATCCTCACCAAACTTACTACCACTACCACCAGCCATAGCACCCTTGTAACTTTGATAATTGTCGATACTGACACCTCTCACAGATTCCACTACTACGCTGAGGAGCCGCTTGCTCTGCCAAAGGGCACCTAGAAGCATCATGGCAGAGACTGATGCTAAAACTACAACAACCATACAAGTGAGAATATTCGAAACCAATCATCACCTGTTCACCAACTCTAAACTCGACCAATCGTTCAAAAACCAAAGGATGTAAACCATCAAGTCGGACCTTTATACGACCAAAATCCATATCGATCTCAAGTACAAAACCAAGGGCCTCATCAAGTACCTAAAAAACCACCAGAGCACGGTATTGACCTGGAAAGTCCCAACACCTAAATCCAAAAAACAATCACAGAGGGATAATGAGCATCCAAAGAGGGCTATCCCAACGCACCAAAGAAACTTTCTATTTCTCAAAATGGAAAGGGCTCAATTGCAGTACCTCAACATAGTCATCTTCTGATTCAAAATCAAACTGGAATTTACCGAAGCCAAGGTCCAGACCAGTATCTCGACGTTCCATCCTCCAAATCTTCAGAAACATGAGCAGTAAAGAAACCACATCCTGCTTAGAAGGATTGAAACAACGACCAAATGGAGTCTTTTCATAACTCTTAATGATCTCTGAGTTATCAAAGGAATTCTAATCGGAGATTGCTTTGATGCAACCATCTTTTAACATTGAGTGCCAATTGAGCCATGTAAAACCAACCAAAAGAAAACCAAAACAAAGAAGGAAACAAAGCGAGATTTGAGATATCGAGAATTGAGAGAACTAACGCCAATGGTAAGAGATATAAAAAGAACGAAACCCTAGAGGCTTCAATCCCAAACCATGGGATCCATTAACAACCCAAAATTGAAATTCAAAACCCAGAAAAATCGGACCACACCTTGTTATTGCAACAGAGCCAACGGTCGACACACCAACTGAGAACAAGTCTTAGGAATGAGAAAACCATCGTGGGAAACAACATCAACCTTCGATTGGAACACAAACACCGTATACCACCGATGAAGCATAAATCAAACTTGATAAACCACATCAAGGAAAAAGAGCAAAGCGAAGAATGAAATCCCTAAAAACACAACAAAACACAGATCCAATCGATCCTGAAAAGCCATTAGAAATCAATACATCAGAGGCATTAAGCTCCTACAAATACATGACAAACACAAGAGCTTCTAGGCCGTGGCCTGCTTAGAGGCGAGAAATTGTCTGACAACACCTATCCTCTAGAAAATGGGTCTCAAAACCCCAGGTTAAAAGCAGACAGGATTTAAAAAAAAAAAAAAATTGGAAAAATGATAAATTGATTAGTTTACCGTGCGAAATTTACACACAAACTAGAGGAAAATCAATTAAATCAGGTCCAAATCAATTAAATCGGACCGAAATCAATTGAACCTGACTCAATCATCCAAACCCGATCCAAACCCTAAAACCCGACTGAAACCCGACCCAAACCCTAAAACCTGACCCAAACCCATAAACCCGACCCAAATCGACTCCACTAAACCCTAAATTCGCGAATTCAACTCTCCCTCTCTTTAATTTTTCGCGATTCTTCTCACAAACCTCCAAAAATTCAAACTCCCATTTGATCTTTCGGCAAACTAGTTGAACTCTGTACAATTTCGCGAAGTTTCTCAACCAAACTCGGGATTTCCCTTTGATTTCACAAGTATCTCAACCAAACTCATCTCCAGTCGAAGGTAAACCTTCCTTATAGGTTTCAGTTCCTATCTTTGCTCTTCCCATATGCTTTTATCCATTTCGCTGTTGCTTTTTGGTGTGGAGTGTAAAAATTGGAAGACTTCATTTCGTTTCACAGTTCCTCACACGCTCTTGTAATGCAAAAATTGGAAGAGTCCATTTCATTTATAATTTGTGTAATTAAATAAGCAAATCAACCATATCTCCATAACCGATCAGTTCATCATGAAACTCTATAGTACAGAGGAGAAGCTCACATATATAGGATTGCCTTTTTTTATATGATTCATTTCGATTCATTTTGATTTCGATTTTGAGGGTCAAGTAGTTGATGATGATTCATTCGATTTTGGTTATATTTTTTCTTGCAGTGATGGTTAGATCAAGAGAAGGTTCGAGCAGAGGAGGCAGTGATAGAGGACATACGGAAGACGAACCGATGGATGACATATTCATCGAAGACAGAATGGTAAGTATAACTAGTATAACTTGCTAGTTATACTATATTTTTCGTAAAACTAGTACAACTCGCAAGTTATAATTTGTCGTAGCACTAGTATAACTTGCTAGTTATACTATATTTTTCGTAAAACTAGTACAACTAGCAAGTTATACTCTGTCGTAATACTAGTATAACTTGCTAGTTATACTATATTTTTCATAAAACTAGTACAACTATGTAATTATACTCTATCGTTAATTGCTGAAAATATGTGTGTGTGTTTCAGGATGAAGGACCGACTGCCCAGCTCCCTACCTGGATGTACTTCAATCCAACGGAGTACACCAAAAAGGTGAAGATCTCCACTCGTTGCTATGTAAAGCAAACGAAGGAGTTTTCGACATGTTGCAGCCTCCATTGACTGATGTGGAGAGGGCGTGGTTCGAGAATCATCCGCAGTTCCGGCATATATTCCATATGCCGATGGAGAAAAACCACATGAGCATGGGCATGTGGATGTTGCTTCTTCGAACCGCTTGAACGGAGACCAACCGAGAAGTTTGGTTTATTGTCAACGGTGTCCCGGTTTGGTATGGGCTTAGAGAGCATGCGTTGATCTCTAGGCTAAACTGTCGGACGTATGAGACGACAAATTTTCGGGAAACAGCTGGCAGTATGAGGTTCAAGAGGAACTATATGAGGCATTTGGGGAGGAGTGTCAGGAAGGAGGATGTAGAGAATATTCTGGTGAATTGGGGACCTCTTACTCAGGACGACAAACGGTTGAAGATGTTAGTCCTGTACTTCCTGTGCCATGTCATCCACTCGCCGACCAAAGGCGGAACAGATGCAACACCGATCGATAGGTTACTATTGAGGGTTGTGGATGATTTGGATTACTGCTACAGGTTTCCTTGGAGCAGATGGACATTCGAAAACATGCTCCACGAGATCGAGCATACAATGAACCATTTTGGAGGCACGGTCTCGGGTACAACTTGGGCAATCCCTGGTTTTGTACTTCGTCTTGAGGTTAGTTTACCTTTGTTAGTTTATGATATATAATTATTATGTGGTGTTTCTGACATTTCTGCATATGTTTGTGGTCGTAGTTATTGGCTTTTGAGTCAATACCGACGTTGTACAGTAATTGCCGAAAGGCAATTCCAGACACAGAGCCAAGTTGTTCTCGGATGTGCAGGTCCCAGTTCCAGCAACCCAACATGAGAGGATATTCCTTCCCAACAATCAACAAACTCCTTGATAAAACTAAGGTTAGTTATACTCTGTCGTAATACTAGTATAACTTGCTAGTTATACTATATTTTTTCGTAAAACTAGTACAACTAGCAAGTTATACTTTGTCGTAATACTAGTATAACTTGCTAGTTATACTATATTTTTTGTAAAACTAATACAACTAGCAAGTTATACTCTGTGATTTCTAATTTTTCTAATTAGAGTTAGTCGTTGATTTGTTTGTTTTGCAGGAGATTTTCAGTACCCTCTCTCCACACACAGATGAAGAGCGCAGTGTGCTGTCTGAAATGACAGAAGAGGAGGATGATGAAACTCATGATCTTAAGGTTGAAAGTTGGAGACAATGTATGCGTTCTGGGAAGAGAGTCATGTTTGAAGCAATGTATAACCAGGATGTGGAAGCAAGATTATATACTCCTCCTTCTGCTCCGACCCAAGCCCCAACTCCGCCTTCTGCTCCGACACAAGTCATGCCTCCGCCTTCCGCTCCGAATCAAGCTGAGGTTGTTGATATGCTGAAGGCATTAACAGACGAGGTGGATCGGTTGAAGAGAAGAGTGACATTGTTGGAACATGTATAACTAGTATAACTTGTATAACTCAAATAACCCGAATAACTTGTATAACTTGAATTACTGTTCAAATACAGGGTGTTGGTGGTGATAATGAACCCCATGATGTACCTGATCAATCTGCAACCGTTGATGCTCCACCCGTAGATGTTGCACCCGCTATTAGCCAGGTATAACTAGTATAACTTGTATAAAAAGTATAACTAGTATAACTAGTTTAACTTGCTTAACTGTTCAACTGTAGGCTGCTAGGACTCGTGGAGGTATTAGGAATGTATATGTGCGAACAAGTAAACGCACAACGGTTTCTGACCCAAGTCCGACAGTGACGAGGAATGTACAACTGTAGACCTAAGTTAAAAACTCATTTAGCATTTTTTGTTTAATTTATTTAAGGTTATGTTTTTGTGTTTCAAACATGTTTAAGTCTTGAAGGTTATGTTTATATTTTCAGACATCATTAAGTGTTAAATGTTATGTTTATATGTTTCAAACATCTTTAAGTCTTGAAGGTTATGTTTATATTTTAAAACATCATTAAGTGTTAAGTGTTATGTTTATATGTCTCAAACATCTTTAAGTGTCTAACATCACGCTAAATATTATTATGCTTAAAAAAACATCAGTTCTACTAGTTATACTAAAATAACTTGAATTTTGACAATCTTACAAAGGACCGAAATATTTTTCGACCCTCTCCACAAGCTTAACAACCACTACATTTTTCTCCCACATCTCCTTCTTCAGCATCGCCACCTCCGCCTTGTTCAACTCTATCTTTTTCTCCATCTCCTCGATACTACATTTCAGATTCTCACACTCTCCTTGTATAACTTGATCCCAACTTGTTTTCCTGTTGAGGCCATCGTTCTGTCGGTGGAAACAACATCAGTTCAACTAGTTATACTAGTTATACTAAACTAAACAACTTCAGTAGTTAGAGTACATAAGTAATACTAGTTATACTAGTTAGACTAAACAACATCGTTTGTACCTTATACACTCGACATTTGAAATAGATCTTGTTCCGGGCATGTTCATTTGTTCTTTCCATGATGATAGCTTCACCACAGGGACATTCATGAGGAATTCCCTCTTCACTATCCATGACATATTCAATTTGCCTAAACATTTCACGGGTTTCTTCCTCGGAGTAGTCGGTGTCGTCCTCTTCGGTCCAAGACATCATGTAAGACCTAAAAGAAAAGAAAAACATAAAAAAAATTGATGAATCTAAAATCAAAGCCCAACATTTTTTTCTACAAACCCTAACAAGAGAGGATAACTTACTTTTGGAGAAGAAGTCGAGAGATGAGACAAGATTGGAGAGAGAAGAGGATAGATAATCTAATAGACAAGAGGTGAGAGAAGATTTCAAGAGATGAGAGGAGAAATTGTTGAGAGAGGTGAGAAAATGAGTGAGAGAGGAGGGTCGAGGTGCGCCGCGCGAGGGAGAGAGGCAAGAGTGAGGAGGAGAGAGAAAAGCTTTTTTTTTTATATACCCACAAAATTAGGTCTGCACGTGTCTCAATGAAAATTTCAGATCTGGGCGCCAAACAAAAATATCTAGGTTTTCGACCTAGTTATACTACTAGTTGCCTGTTATACTAAATGACTACTAGTTATACTTTCGATGATTTTGAATTAAAATTAGTTATACATATCCTAATAAATTTATTTTTTACTTCGAAAATGTTTTGAGGATTGTATCAAGCATGGGTATTAGGAAGAACTTCCTTGCTTCAGTAAACACACTATTCATAGACTCCACATTGTTGCTTGTGTCGATATTATACCTTTCTCCCGGAAAGACACACCTAGCCCACTTTTCCTTCGCAGTACTTTCCTCCAAATAATTGGCTGCAGTCGGAAATCTTCTCATAAATAAACTATATTCGCGGTTGAAATCGGCAACTGTGTACTACCTACTACACTGCATGAATTTCCAAGTAACTACAGATTTTTTGGTATTAGACGCATGAGCTCTCACATTTTGTGACATATGCCATATGTAGTACCCGTGATGGGCTTCTGGATACACATTACCTATGGCGCCGATGAGCCTTGCATTCCTATCACTTACAAATACCAATTCGTAAGAATCTGGTATAACAGTCTTCAAAGTCTGGAAAAACCATGTCCAACTAGCATCATTCTCTCCATCTAGTACACCATACGCAATTGGATAATGATCCTGATTAGGATCTTGAGCAATGGCAAAAACTAATACACCAGCATATTCGTTTTTGAGGAATGTTGCATCTACAATAATCACTTTCCTCATCACTCTAAATCCCTCGATGCTTACTCCCAAAGCTCTGAAAAGGTACTTGAACTTCCCATTCTCATCTACTTGCACCTGTGTTACTGTACCCGCATTTTCCTTATATAACTCGTATAAATAGGAATGTATCATCTTGTAGCTTTCTTCCGGAGTGCCACGCAGCCTATCAATATCAAGTTTTCTCCCTCTCCTCGCGGTGGAGTACGATATACTCACTCCAAGTTTTGTCTTCACAAGACCCATGATAACTTTAGGAGTTTGAGTGTTCATTTGTCCAGGAAAATCCTCTTGCAAGACACTTGCACCTAATTCTGGCGTGCAGTGCCTCTTTGTGCCACTACTCTCGCTCTGACTAGCCCGAGAGCATATATGCATCTTTGTGTACTTTATAATCCTGAAAATATCCATATTTCTAATCTTTGATGCTCGTACACCCCATTTACAACCTTCTTTATTACATACAATCCACAACCGACTTGGTTCAGATCTTTTAATAACAAAACAAAAGCTGTTGACAAATGATCCTCTATCCACAACTTCTTGCAATGTATTCTTATCTTTAAATTCTTGATGCAAACTCAAACCTAAGTCGTCTTCCCATTCCTCTGCGAACTGACTACTCTCTACAACGGGTGGACGTTCTACATAGACATCACCAATATCCGATCTCTCAACACTAATATCCAGACTTCCATCTTCTTGCTCAATTTCATTCTCTCTAACTGGTGGAGAATATACTATAATAGCAGTTGCTCCTCCCTCACCATCATTACAACCAACAGAGCTTTGAACTGCTATCGACACTTGTCTCGACATTCTTTCCTCAGGTTCTTCCGATCTAGTTATGACATCCACGAACAATGTTGCCGTACTATGATTATATTCGTCAATGTAGGCTAGATAACCACCCACATCCACATCATCACAGATACTCACTTCAACCTCATCTCTGATCGTAGGTCGGTAGAACCTCAACTGTAATCTAACCTTACTTTCATCTAAACCAAGCCTCTGATATAGACATTCTTCAATCATCGACAAAGTGATATCCTCTACCGCGTGCTTCATCAATATACAACTACTACGCTCGTTGCATTTAAACCATATCACGACTTTGTTGTTCATAATGCCCTGCTAAAACAAACAAAAAAATGGATTAAGTTTTGTATAACTTATGTAGTCATACCAGTTTTACTTGTATAACTTATGTGGTTATACCAGTTTTACTTGTATAACTTAGTAGTTCTACCAGTTCTACTTGTATAATTTATGTAGTTATACCAGTTTTAGTTGTATAACTTATGTAGTTCAACCAGTTTTACTTGTATAACTTATGTAGTTATACCAGTTTTACTTGTATAACTAATGTAGTTCTACCAGTTTTACACCACGTTTCACCCAATTGTGACCAGATTCAATCAAGTCTTATACAAGCAAAATTCTACCAAATAACCAAAAAAAATATTATCATTTATGAAATTAAGCTTCTTCACCAACCCAATGCAAAAATGCAACTAAAGAATGTACAGCTGATTCAGTTATGTATAACTGGTCATAACCGTATAACTGATTCTAGTTATACTAGTTTAACTATCGCAGAAACCAACTCTTATCAACTCAGATTCCATCGATCATTTAGGCAGTTCTAAATCTATAGTGCTCTATGTTTCAGCCTATACATTACAATTGTTACCAATGTCAAGTCTTATTAGAGCTAGATTATACCAAATAATCAACTATGAAATTAAGCTTCTTCATCAGCCCAATGCAGAAATGCAACTAAAGAATGTACAACTCATTCAGTTCTGTATAACGGATTCTAGTTATACTAGTTTAACTATCGCATAAACCAACTGTTATCAACTCAGATTCGTTCGCTTGAGCAGTTCTAAATCTATAATTGCACTATGTTTCAGTCTAGCCCCAGTCTATGTTACCAATCTTAAGTCTTATTTGACCCATAATCTACCAAATAACGAAAGAAAAATTATCAACTTCAATTTGCAATTGACCTTCTTATGCCCAAAGTGAAGAGGCAAATCAAGAATGAAGCTATGGAGATTAACAAACGATGGTAATGGCAGGAGAGGCGGCGGAGGCGGCGGCGGTGCACCTCGGAGTTGGCAGCATTGCAACTCGAGACCCCCGGCGGCCGAGATTGAAACCCGATTGAGTAAGAGAGAGAAGCTAAGGGAGGGGAGGAGATAGATGGAGATGAGAGAGAAGAAGACTTAATTTTTTTTTCAATAATTAATTTGAGTAATTTTTATTAAGGGCATTTTGGGAATATCAAGTTTCATTAATAGATTTGTATATAAGAGATTTGGTTTGTATATAAGAGATTAAAATGTTCTTAGATTGGAGTTCTCAGATCTTTGCCCCTTAGAGGCAGACAGGTCTAAGGAAAAATATATTAAAATGAAAATTTTATATATTAAAAACTTTTAAATTAAATATATTAAAAACTTTAAATTTTTTTATATTTTGAGATCTTAAAGCAACCCTATGGGTTCTTAGTGGGTTTCTTAAGCCCATATGTCTATTAAAATAATGATTAATTAATTTTGAGGCTAAGGATCGGTTCTTAATAAGGAATAAGAACCCTAAGAACCAGTGACGTGTCAGATGGTGATTGGCTGGTCGTTTGGCCAAAAAAAACTCATCGGTGCTTCGCCTCTTCGCCTCTTTCTTCCTCGAGTCATTTTCGCATTTGTTTTGACGAATCGGTAACGAAGGCACGAGACACAGAGAATCACCGGCGTGTGGTCATCTTCTCGCCATTCCAAACCCTTCCCCGTCGTTTGTGAGTGGCGAGATCGAAAGTATCGCAAAGCGTAGGCGAGGTTTCGAAGGATTCACCCAAAAATCGGGTGGATTGTCTCTCAAATCGGTGGGTTTCATCCACTCCAAGCACATAGGTATGATTCTGATTAATTGTACTAGTTAGTGTTTACCGATTTTAGATTTTAGGGTTCTTTGATTTGTTGAATTTGCTTTTGTTCGATTTTAGGGTTGCATGGTGGTTTTAGGGACATTTTTGGGCCTTTGATGGTGAGGTTTATGGTGGTTTTAGGGACTTGAAGGAGTGATACGAAGATTGCATATTGTATTGTTCGATCGCATATTGTATTGTTCTCTTCTTCTGTCACTATTTTCTGTTTCTCAGTTTAATGTGTCCCACTTTTATTTAGTGATCGTTGGATTGATGTTATCTGCTTGTAATTTCAGAGAGGGATCAAAGTCTTCTAGAATTGTTTGTGCTCCAGGCTATGTTAGAGAAGGTTACAATCAGCCTTTGACTGGTTATGTCGATAATGATGCGGTAATCGCTCAGTTTTATCAAGACGAATTATCTAGAGTTGCTAATGCCGAGGGGCTTGATAATTATCTAGAGTTACTTATTATCTACAGGGCAGGAAAATCAAGGGCAAGCTGTTGAAATTTTCCGGGAAAGTGATAATCATCACAAAGATAACGATGGCATGTAAGATAAGAATGTTGCAAGGATATGATTTCAAGGATAGCAGAGTTCTTCATGTCGTGATGGCTTGGTGGAGAATAAGATTCAAGGAGATGGAGACTGCCAGGTTTTATTTCATTTCTTATTAAGATTATGCAGATAAATCTCTAGAAGTGTCTCATTGGTTCACATCTTTTCTCAGTTTCGATCACTATCAGTCCCTGATAATGTCTGCAGAGGGTGAAAGGGTATTCTTCTAGCTACTGAAATGGGCATTTAGTAAAACATGGTTTCCTACTTTACTACTTATAACATTTCCATCTCATTCCTTTTATTTTGTAAGTATGTTTTTGTTTTAGATCTTTACCTCTATATGTTTTGAGAGTTGGTTGCGCTTTTATTAGATTACAATTTGTTTTCTGGCTGTTACATACTTGTTAGAGATAAAAAACGAGAATCCTGTTTGTAGTTGTTATCGAGCATGGTAGCAAGGGAATTTTTTATTTCTTAATTAGCCATAATGTTTCTCTTGTTTTAGTACCAATGTGTACTATTTGTTTGGAAGACCACATAGGCTGTTCCTATGCTCTTGTAAGGCAGACAACGATCAAATGCCGCATCACTGCTTGCCATTCATACTTAGCCCAATGATATACTTTCTTACGCTTCTTTTCTCTTCGTTTGCTTGTCTACAGGGCATAACCTTTGACTTTGACAACGAGATGGTTGCAGATGATGATGAACGAGAAGCCCTACAAGATATTGTGAGCAATACTAAGTTAAGGCAATGATATTATAAATACATCAACAATTGTAAGATGATTATGTAATATGTATTTTTAATTTTTAATTTTATAAATTTTTCAATTAATTTTTTTTAAGAACTCCTATTGGGTTTCTACCAATGGAACCTAATAAAATTAAAATTCTACTTTGGATTTCTTAAATTAAAATCTTCTATTATTTTTAACCAAAATATTGTAAGAACCCCATTTAGAGTTCCATTGTTAGTCTTAGAGCACTTATCTAATGGAGGTTCTTAACAATTAATTAATATTAAAAAATCTGGAAAAATGTTTAGTCTGGAAGAGCCAGCTCTTAATATAGTGTTCTAAGAGATTTTAAAAGCCAATGATGTGTCCCCGGGTGATTGGATCTTGTGATTTGAGGGGGAAAAAATGAAACACTTCGTCTTTGGTTTTCTTCTCTCCAAGAGAAGAAGAAGACAAACATAAGAAGAAGAAGGAAAGCAAATGGCAGCCACAGCTCCCTCCTCCGCTCCACCCAACCATCTTAACTCTGATATTCCTCTCATCCGCTAAAGAAACTTTCTTTGAGATTTTCTCAGAGATCTGAGAATGTCAATCCTCCAAGTTTCTACGTCCTCTCTTTGTTCTTCTTTTGATTTTATCTCCATCTTTCCCAGAAAATCTCGAAAATCGTCCCAGACAATTCGTTGTTCTGTCGAGGGTTTATTTCGTCGTTTCTGATTCACTGCATTCAAAGTTTTTGTTAGTTTCTTTCTGGGTATTTATATAATCAACGAAATTTCCACAAAAGTTCTCTCCTTTTGGCAAATGAGAAGCGAATTGGATATTTCTCTGCTTGAATTGATTGTTTGGGTTGCTGTATTCAGCAGTTACTAGATGGTTTCAGTGGGAATCTAAAGACACTTTGGGATTCTCGAAACCAATAATTTTCTATTGTAGAAAATTAGGATTTCGAGTTTGTTCTGCAGAAGATGATACAATGATCACCCCTGTTAATACAATATGATCTTCTGGTGCAGCTTCTTTGAAGTAAAGTATATTGCTTGGTTCAAGAATTCGAATGTTTCTATGGGATTGTCATTGGTCTTCCCTAGATTGACTATGATCGTGTATGTGTTTATAGCAGGGTCTTAACCTTATGCTTAATGGGATTCAAATTTTATGTGTAGGAACTACTATAACCAAGGAAAAAGTATCAGCAACCACTGAGCCTCTTCTTTTGAGAGCTGTCAAAGGTGAAGTTGTTGATAGGCCTCCGGTTTGGCTAATGAGGCAAGCTGGGAGGTACATGAAGGCAAGAAAGCTTCTATTTAATATATTTACAAACTCATAATGTGATTTTCTTTTTCCTTTCGAATTTTTCTAACATGAGTGTTAACTAATATGATGAACAAAACTATCAAACTCTATGTGAGAAATAGCCTTCTTTCCGAGACAGATCAGAGAATGCGGATCTTGTGGTTGAAATTTCTTTAGACCCATGGAAGGTGTTTAAGCAAGATGGAGTGAGTTCTCTTCTTCTTTTTTCTATTTAAAGTCGAATATTCTTGGTGTACGGTCTCATAATTTAACATTCCTGTTATTGAAAATGTGTGAATAGGTGATTTTGTTCTCATACATTCTCACTCCTTTGTCTGGAATGAACATACCTTTCGACATTGTTAAAGGAAAAGGTCATATTATCTTCAATCCACCGCAATCAACTTCTGATGTGGATCAAGTTAGAGAATTTATACCAGAGGAATCTCTTCCTTATGTTGGAGAAGCACTTAAAAGATTAAGAAATGAGGTACTACAGATAATGAATATTGAAGTAACAAATGCTGTTAAGCTGAAGAATTTATATCTCATACTTTCCTTTTACTTTCCCTTTTGCATGCTAATTCTGTGAATGGTCTTTTTTGGTTGCCTCCATTTTCGTATTTGACATGCTTGTTCGTTGATGTGAATAGGGTGTTAATCCTTTTATTTTGGATTGTTAATGACTCGTTTCTGTGTTGAAGAAATTCAGTTGTTTACAATGAAATCTGGACTCAAATTGGTAGCCTACCATTTTACTCATTGGGGTTCTAGAATATATGATTCTCACATACGAAAAATGAAAATAGGAGCTTTACTTTGGCATCTCATAATGGTTGATGTACATGTGAAGCTTTGGTCATTTTCAAAACAAGAGAAGCTAAATGGTTATTGAAAGAAGACTAGATGAGAGATGTGTGGCACCCTAATTCGAGATGCCTACGTCCGGATTCGATTCAGTTTGGCTTTGGGCGGACCAAACACTTAGTCAGTTTTAGGTTCTTTCTTTACTTAGTCATTTTCGGGTTTCTGACAGTTTTATAAGCCCAAAACGTATGCATAAACCAACTCAAGAGGTTCTAGTACAACAAGTTTGCAAGAATGTTCGAATTTAAATGTGTCTAGACCTAGTTATCCAGTCTTATTCCAGCCTTCCTATTTCTCGCCTCGGTCTCGCTCCTACTTAGCCACTTTCACGGTCTTTGGGTAAATTAACTACAATCACGCACATTGAGTAAACAAACGAATTTGCTTAGTGAGTCGGTCATTCCGTCCCACTAGGCCAAACCATATACGTATCAAACAACAAGCAATCAAGTCAGAGATAACATTATTCATGCACAGAGCCCAGCATATTCATACTTAGAGTCTGATCAGATCTGTTGCCTCAGTTACCCGGATTCACCCGAATCAACCCAAACACCAATCATGAACGTAAAACAATACATATTCATCCAGTCAATCACGCAATCCTAACCCATCTAAGACTTAATCCCACTATAGCCCGAAAACGCACCTAGAATCACCTCAACGGTCCCGAAAACTCACATTTGCCTTAGCCTTTTTTGACACCTCTTGATGCGATTGCCAATCAGGTTACTCGGATCCGGTTTTGATTGCTCTCGATCTGCTCTTCCCCTTGCTCGATTCGGCAAAAATCGGTCTTAGAGTTCTTTCACAATGATTCCGATCTTCCTTAGAGATTTTCTTGATAATTTTGGGCTGCGACAGTTTTTAGCCCTATTTATAGGGTTTTGGGTGAAAACCCTAACCCTAATCCGCCCAAGATGGGCCAAATTCGAGCCCACCTGGATTGGATCAAGTCCAACCCGCCAGACACTTATGTCCCGGACCAACCCATGAACAGCCCAACCACTTTCCACTATCACTCCCTTCAGTTCGGACACTCATTTCCCTGTCTGAACACTTCACTTCATGTCCGAACATCCCACTCCCTGTCCGAACTCACTACCCGTTCGGACATTGTCACTCCCTTGTTCGAATTTCATGGACTTGTCCGAATTTCCCACTACCTTGTCCGAATTTCACGCGACATGATCCAAACTTCCCGCGGCCTAGTCCGAACTTCACGCAGCCTAGTTTGAAATTCTCGTGGCTTTGTCCGAATTTCCTGCGGCGTTGTCCGAATTACTTATGGCCTTGTCCGAATGGCATATGGCCTTGTTCGGCCAAAAACCCCCATTTTTCCCTTATTTTTCCACACAACTTCCTTGTCCCTCAAACCCATCCGGAATCACCCGAAGGGTCCGCTGAACGCGGGTGTTACAAGTCTCCCCCAATTCAAAGGATTCTTCCTCGAATCTAGACTTGGGATGGTCCAGCCTTTTGCTTCTCAAATAACTTAGGAAAATTTTCCTTCATTCTGACTTCTGGTTCCCACATGACCTCAATTTCCCCATCGCAATCCCATTCGGTCTGCCTTGACCTTCTTATCTAGGATTCGGACTGGAACTCCTTCAACCGTCATATTTTTCCTTAGGTTCCTTGGAGGTTCAACCACGACACGTTCCCCATTGCCTAAGCACTTCTTTAGCATTAAAACATGGAAAACGTTGTGAAACGCATCCAGTTCCACGGGCAATGCTAAATTATAGGCTACTTTCCCAATCCTTTCTAGAATCCTCTCGCCCATATATGCTTCGCTCCCCCACTTGAGTCCAACACAAAGGGGTTCTACACGGTTGTTCGTATAGTGCCTCATACGGAGACATCCCAATACTTGCGTGATAACTGTTGTTATACGCGAACTCGGCCAAAGGTAAGTGCTCATCCCACTTACCTCCCCAATCCAACACATTTGGTGCAACAAGTCCTCAAGTGTTTGGATGGTACGTTCTGACTGACCGTCTGTCTGCGGATGGTAAGCCGTACTTGTATGGACTCTAGTCCCCAACCTAGCCTGAAACACTTTCCAAAACGCTGAACAGAACTTGGCATCCCGATTCGACACTATGCTTGCCAGTGAAACATGCAACCAAACAATCTCCCTTACATAGATTTCAACCAACTTTTCAGCTCGATCCGTCCTATTGACCGCAATGAAGTGAGCCGACTTGGTTAGTCGATCCACTATTACCCATATCGCATCCCTTTTATCACAAATGGGCAGTGCTGTTATAAAGTCCATTGTGATCATGTCCCATTTCCATTCCAGGATCGGTAGGCTTTGCAACAACCCACTGTGAACTTTGTGTTCTGCCTTCACCAATTGGCAAGTAGTGCATTCTGAAACCCACTTAGCCACGTCCCGCTGCATTCCTGTCCAATGATAGTACCTTTTTAGATCTCGGTATATCTTGGTCGATCCAGGATGGATAGCCAACTTAGACTGATATGCCTCCTTAAGGATTTCTTCCCGCAATCCTTGGTCTTTTGGAACACACACTCGGCCATGAACCAGAATCGTCCCATTATTCGAAGTCTGGTACTCGATATTATCGTTCTTTGCTACCTTGTTCAGATTTTCATCCTTTTCTTGGGCAGTCTGTACCCGACTTAGCAAATCAGCTTGGTCCGCTGCACCTAAACCCAAAGGTTCCTCTTCAACCGTTAAGGCTGCTAGACTCAACGTCCCAACCATGCTAATCAGCCCTTCCATCTCTTTTTCTGAGTCCACGTCCACCCTTTTTCTACTTAGTGCATCAACAACTAAGTTTGCCTTACCCGGATGGTATTCTATGTCCAGGTCATAGTCCGCGATCAGTTCCATCCATCGTGTTTGCCTTAGGTTCAGGTCTGGTTGAGTGAAGATGTACTTCAAACTCTTATGATCCGTGAACACTTGGACCTTCCCAACATAAATGTAGGATCACCATATCTTCAAGGCGAAAACCACTGCAGCCAGTTCCAAGTCATGAGTGGGGTAATTCACTTCATGTTTCCTTAATTGTCGTGATGCATAGGCAATCACCTTCCCATGTTGCATCAGTACGCAGCCCAAACCCATTCGTGATGCATCCGTATACACCACATATGGCTCACTCGGTTATGGCAAGGCCAGAACTGGAGTACTCTTTAGCATGTCCTTAAGCCTTGAGAAACTCCCTTCACACTCCTTAGTCCAATTGAAAGGGACATCCTTCCCAGTGAGTTGGGTCATAGGCTGCGCCATGCTCGCAAAGCCATTAACAAAACGTCGGTAATACCTAGCTAATCCAAGGAAACTCCTTACCTCAGATGCATTCAAGGGTCTAGGCCATTCTGAAATTGCCTTGATTTTTCCCGAGTTCACAGACACTCCCTTATCCGAGACCATAGGACCCAAGAATCCAATTTCCCTTTGCCAAAAGCTGCACTTACTTAGCTTTCCGAACAGCTTGTGTTCCCTTAGCTTCCCCAAAACCGTCCTTACGTGACCTTGATGCTCTTCCGGCGACTTAGAGTACACTAGAATGTCATCTATGAAGATGATCACGAATTCATCCAAGAATTCTCGGAACACATCGTTCATCAATTTCATGAAGGCTGCTGGAGCATTGGTCAGCCCGAAGGGCATGACCACAAATTCAAAGTGTTTGTACCTTGTTCGGAAGGCTGTTTTCCGAACGTCAGCCTCCGCGATTGGGATCTGATGGTAACCCGAAGCCAAATCGATCTTTGAGAACCAGGTAACACCTCTTAGTTGGTCCAACAACTCGTCTATCCGTGGAGGAGGGTACCCGTTCTTTACCGTTACTCGGTTCAGCCCACGATAATCTATGCACAGCCTGAAAGTGCCATCTTTCTTCTTGACGAAGAGAACTTGGGCGAATGAATCCCTTGTCCGTCAATTCACTAAGCTGCCTCTTTAACTCGGCCATCTCTACCGGCGCAATCCGATAAGGTGCCTTAGAGATTGGGGCCGTCCCGGGTTCTAACTCGATCGTGAAAGGATCAGATCGAGATGGTGGTAAACCCTTAACTGCCGCGAACACATCATCGAACTCATTCACCACCAGAATGTCCTTAAGTTCTGTGTCCGTTTCTGTCTCGGCAGTTGTGATCGTAGCTAGGTATGCTTCACATCCTTGTTCAACCATCTATTCTGCTTGGATAGCCGAAATGATCAAGTTCCCTGAGGTGGGTCGGATTCCCTCAAACACTAGCTGATTCCCACCATTTTCAAACTTTACCCGACCGCGATGGCAGTCTAAGTGTGCCTTGTTCCTTCCGAGCCAATCCATTCCCAAGATCACGTCATAAGACTTCACTTGGCAGATCACCATATCAACTGGCATGCTTACTCCCTCTATGCACAGGGGGACGTTCTAGATACTACCCAAAATGTCCATCACTTGCTCACCAGCGACTCGGACTAGTACTTTACCTTCTCCGGGTTCCTTCTGGAATCCTTCAGTACCTATCATTCTTGGGTGCACAAAACAGTGTGTTGCACCCGAATCAAACAGTACATGGGTTGCCACACCACCCATATTCACAGTTCCTACATATTGTCTATAATGCTAAGGACCCTATCATACGCAACAAGCAAGCAAGTTCACCAAGAAAATGCTAATGTAAAGAGTGAGAAGACTCACCAGTTATTGGGCGCGCAATGTTCTGATCCGCTGGATCCGCAACCAATGCTTGCCTCTTTGGCGGAGGTGGCAGTGCTTCACTTGCCCGTTTCCCTGAAGACTGATCCAACTTCAGAAAATGCGGTCTGATGTGCCCAACTTCAGCGCAGTTGTAGCACACCCTTGCATCACTAGTTCTGACAGTCCCAAATCCTATGCTCCGTGCTACCACATCGGAAGGATGCACTCAAAGCAAATCTGCATGTACCAGAATGCTCTTTCCCGCAGACCTTGCACGTACTACGGGCAACAATTGGCTTCCCAGACCCATTTCCTTCCATCTTCTTGAACCTGGGTCCCGAAACACTTCCCGACTGCACTTGCGGTACAGTCTGTATCCGCTTCCTTTCCCCAGCCACCTTGGCTTCTTTCAGCCCACTTTCGAACTGTGCTGCCTTCTTTACCATCTCGGCAACAGAGTTGTAGTTCCGGACTTGGCAAACGTTCTGGAGCTCAATTCGCAGTCCGCGCATGAAGCGACGAACCTGGACCTTCTCATCGTCCAACTCGCGACCCGCATATCGCCTCAGATTGTTGAACTTGGTCTCATATTCTCTCACGGACATAGATCCTTGACAAAGATCCTTGGCAAAGATCCAGAAAGGCTCCCTCAAGCCGTTCAAACGCTTCCGGTGGGAAGTATTTTGCCCTAAACTCCTTACCGAACGTTTCCCAGCTGCAGTTCGGGTTATTCATTCTTCCCGAAACCCCTTGCCACCAATTGTGCGCGTCCCCTTCCAGATAGTGGACCGCGATATCCCTCTTAAACTCTTCCAGGCATCGGATAGAGTTGAAATTTCTTTCCAGCCTACTCTGCCACTCGTCTGCCTCGATAGGCTTGGCTCCTCCTGAAAAGAACTTGGTGCCTAACTTCTGCATGTGATCCATCATTTTCAGGTATGATGGAGTAACCGCAGAGTGTGTCTCCTCGACCACGTTTTCCACCGGAACCGGAATCACCCGCGGTGGTACTGCTACAGCGGGCACTACAGTAGGAAGTCTTTCCAAGACTTGGGTCAATAGAGCAAACACCTCGCTCATCCCAATCGGATTCGCGGGTACCAGCACTCGCGTTGGGATGTTCACTTCTTTCCATACTTTGGTTGTCCACACTTTGGACATCCTCATCCTCGGTCCTTCCCGTCGCAGCTCGGGAAGCCGCCTCGTTTCCCACATTCCTTCTCGTCTGATTGCTTTTAGCTATCTACAGTGACCTGATTCACTAAGTTAGTCCCTCATACTAACTTAGTTCAATTCACACCCATATAAATACATATAAACCTTACCGCGAGACCTTGGCGCGAGGAGGATGGATTTCCATTCATCTAACCCGTTTATGCATAACCCGACTATCCTAGAACCAAACCGCGCTCTGATACCAACTTGTGTCACCCTAACTCGAGATGCCTACGTCAGGATGCGATTCAGTTTGGCTTTGGGCGGACCAAACATTTAGTAAGTTTTAGGTTCATTCTTTACTTAGTCATTTTCGTGTTTTTGACAGTTTTATAAGCCCAAAACGTATGCATAAACCAACTCAAGAGGTTCTAGTACAACAAGTTTGCAAGAATGTTCGAATTTAAATGTGTCTAGACCTAGTTATCCGAGTCTTATTCCATCCTTCCTCCTTCTCGCCTCGGTCTTGCTCCTACTTAGCCACTTTCACGGTCTTTGGGTAAATCAACTACAATCACGCAGATTGAGTAAGCAAACGAATTTGCTTAGTGAGTCGGTAATTCCGTCCCACTAGGCCAAACCAGATACGTATCAAACAACAAGCAATAAAGTCAGAGATAACATTATTCATGCACAAAGTCCAGCATATTCATGCTTAGAGTCCGATCAGATCTGTTGCCTCAGTTTTCCGGATTCACCCGAATCAACCGAAACACCAATCATGAACGGAAAACAGTACATATTCATCCAATCAATCACTTAATCCTAACCCATCTAAGACTTAATCCCACTATTGCCCGAAAACGAACCCAGAATCACCTCAACGCTCCCGAAAACTCACCTTTGCCTTAGCCTTTTTTGACACCTCTTGATGCGATTGCCAATCAGG
>JAKUCM010000008.1:0-32778 GCA_023374145.1 Lepidium sativum | reverse complement strand
TAGAGACCACAACCTCTAGAAATCCTCCTGATATGTCTCAAACGCTGGCCACTTTTCTAGACGTTGTAGAATGTGTCATACCGTCTCGCAGTCTGTAGACACCGCCACCTCCAAAACCTTGATAACTACTTCCACCTCAACATGAAAGGATTGGTATTTGACAATATTTCGTCTATTAAATTTGGAAAAGAAATTCACCCAAATTCTAAATAATGATCCTGAATATTTTCACTTATTTATATTTTTACTAAAAATAGAAATAATTTTATTTTGTTTAAATTATATATTAAATTGAAAAATAAAAAATATAATTATATGATGTAAAGGATGACGAATTTGTCAAATGAAAAATACGAATCTAAAAATCCAATCTTATTATTGTAATAGCAAATGTATAGTTGGCTCCAGCATTGTATGGAGTCAGAAACCAAACGTCATCTCATGTCGGAACAAGTGTATAACACGCGCGTATAGAGAGAAAGGTGAACAACACGCGTGAATGAAAAGAGCGTGAGAGTGAAAATACGAGGTTAAGAGAGGAGAAAGATGATTGGTTGAGAAGAAAAGAGGGAAAAAGATGGACCCCACAGTTTGTCCGTACTACTGGATTGATCTTTTCTGGTAACATTTTCCTTTTCTTCTCATAATTCCTTTTTCCTTCTTTTGATACCTCTCTGTTAACCAAATAATCTTTTTTTTTTTTCTATGTAATAATTCATTTTTATTTACGTTTTTATCCTTGTACTCTTTTAGTATTTTCATATTACTACACTTGATTAATCTAATTTTTAATTTTTGGTTTTGGTATAATTTAAACCCATCCGAACAAAAGCAAACCAAATGGAAAAGAAAGTTTATAAATTTATAGAGTTGAACTCTAAAAAAATAATTATACTTTAGTATATCAAATTTTTTTGAAGTATATATATTATGTAAATTTAGATGATTATTAATTTATGATATTATTGGAACTATATTTTACATAAATTATTTTATTAATTTATTAAATTTGATCAAATTTGACATTGTTTCGATTTGGAGTCAGAGAATTTTATTATTTTATAAAAATTATTATCAAGAGTTTCTTAAGAGTTTCTTAACTTATTTTATCATTAAAAATTTAAGAAACTCTTAAAAAATCCTATGAAAGTTTCTTATTTAAAAAATTCTTTAATGGGTTTCTTAACTTATTTTATTATTTTATTATTAAAATATCTTTATTAACTCACCTTTTCTCATATATAATAATTTAATAATATTTAAGAAACTCTAATAAAAACTCTCCAATAATGTTACTCTAATAAATGATAAGTTTCCTCGAGCTAGTTGATATGACCATTTGCAAAATTTAAAACAAAAACAATTGACAATTTAAAGAACCAACTTCTTACTTAACAAGTGAGCTAGCTATTTCCATTGCTGTTACGTTTTCATAAAGGTTTTGGGTATAATTAAACTTGATTAGGTTCAAAATCTTTTATGTCACATGTTCACATGTTCTACATGTACATCTGTATAATTTATTTTGGAAATTTAAAACATTGTACAATCTTCACATTAATTCATTTTGTGCTTCTATACACCTACACATAAAGTTTTCGATTGATATTTGATTGTGAACATATTTATTATCAACTAATTTATAATTTTATATTGGTGAGCAATTAACATAGTTCGATAAATGAGTTTCAAAAGTGTTGGATTTTCGCAAGTGACATTTAGTCTAGTGGCATGTGGTAAGTCCACAAGAGGCATGCGTACTTGCATATCTTGGGATCGAATTTTTCTACTTGTATTTACAAGAACTTGGCTAATGGACAGGTTATTTATGGCTCAATGTTAACAAAAAAAACGTTGGACTTTCATAAGTATTTAGCAAGCCTTAATTTGGTTGGAACAACCCATTAAGATAATTTTACGATAAATTGATTGATGATTTCTGACAACAGTAAAAGTTTGGGCAAAGTATAAAAATAGAAATAAATAAATTTGCACCAATCGAGCCTTAAGCAATAAATACAAACTTTGAATAGATTATTTCCCATTTAGTAAATTTGATTATTATATAACTCCGCATATAGTGAAAACCCTATTACTCGCTTGTCTTCAAGAAATTACTGTTTATGGAACTTCACTTTAAATAAACATATAAATATTATATTTAGTATTAAAAAAAAAACTTAATATCCCATCAACTTTAATTTGCCCGATCATGAAAACACCTATTTATTGTTTATAAATATACACCTTTCACATATATAGTCCATGCGTGATCTATTGGTATTTGTAACTTATTACCTTTTATTCATATAGAAAAAGAAAAAACAAAACAAAAAGCTTTGTTCCAAGAGTTTAAAGTTGATCAAATTTAGCAAAAATGTGGGGTTTTTGTAATAAATTATAGATTATTCAATTTCTCGCAAAAAAATACCTTTCTTAGATTGTTTACCGAACAAAGGCGTGGACTTTAAATTCTTAAAACATGAAAATTACATAATAAAGGAATCTTTTGATTAATCAAAAGAAGATGTTTGTATACAATAAGTAGAAATATATTTTATTAAAAAATAAAGAAACTCCAATACGAGGAATTGTTTCGAATATAATCTTTTTTCCAAAGAAAGCAAGTGGTTAGAGAGAGAAAGGGTAATGGAAGTAAATATAAAGGAAAGGATAAAAATGAAAGCTTTCGTAGAAGCAAACTCTTAAAACCATTTTATTTTCTTCATCTTCTTCTTCCTCTTTCTCTTTTATATAAATAAATTCTATCAACCAAAGCTTTTCTCTTTGGTTTCTCTTATTTAGCCTTTAACCTAGAGGAGAATCAAACCAAAAAAAAAATGTGGGATCTAAACGACTCACTTAGAGAAGAAGAAACAGAAGAGTTTAGTTATCCTTCACCAAGTAAACGGGTCGGATCTTTCTCTAATTCAAGTTCTTCTGCTGTAATTATTGAAGATGGATCTGATGATGATGAACCAAACCGGGTTAGACCCAATAACCCACTAATAACCCATCAGTTTTTCCCTGAGATGGATTCTACCGGTGGAGATGTTGTTGGTGTTGGGTCTGGTTTTCCTAGAGCTCACTGGTTTGGTGTTAAGTTTTGTCAGTCGGATCTAGCTACTGGATCGGGTGGTAAAGCTACAACGGTCGCAACCACCGTGGTTGAACCGGCTCAACCGTTGAAAAAGAGTCGGCGTGGACCACGGTCTAGAAGTTCACAGTATAGAGGTGTAACGTTTTACCGGCGAACCGGAAGATGGGAATCTCATATTTGGTATTTGTTTTTGATTAATAATCTTTATATCTTTTTATTTGATTAATCGATCGTACTTTGTTAGATTTTAATATAAAAAAAGTCTTTTGTTTTTCCTCTCTCAATTTCAGGGACTGTGGGAAACAGGTTTACTTAGGTAAAAAATATTTATTTTATTTTTTTGTAGATTTTTTTTTTGTATTTTGGTATTGATTTTTTTTTTTTTTGTCAATCAATTAAAATAGGTGGATTTGACACTGCTCATGCAGCTGCTCGGTATTTTTCTCTCTTTGACTCTAAATAATAATTTCTTTAATATAAAAAAAAATCTAAGTTCTACAAAAATAAATCTGTAGAGCATACGATAGAGCTGCTATTAAATTCCGTGGAGTAGAAGCAGATATTAATTTCAACATCGAAGATTATGACGATGACTTGAAACAGGTAAAATTTCTCAATCTTATAAACCATTTTACAAAATGAATATATAATTTGTTATATGTTTTATATATATAGATGACGAATTTAACAAAGGAAGAGTTCGTACACGTACTTCGCCGACAAAGCACAGGCTTCCCTCGAGGAAGTTCCAAGTATAGAGGTGTTACTTTGCATAAGTGTGGTCGTTGGGAAGCTCGAATGGGTCAATTCTTAGGCAAAAAGTATAAATTTTCTTCTAATTTCTATAATAATCTTTGTGTTTTTTGTTATTCTAATTATTGATTTCTTGAATATTAGGTATGTTTATTTGGGTTTGTTTGATACTGAGGTCGAAGCTGCTAGGTAATGTCTTTATTACAAAAATCGTATAATGTATAGTATTTATTTACTTTAATTGATTATTTGTTGTTTCTTTGTTTTAATATAAACAACAGAGCTTACGATAAAGCTGCAATTAAATGTAATGGTAAAGACGCTGTGACAAACTTCGATCCGAGTATATACGATGACGAACTCAATGCTGGTAAATATAAATTAATTTAATTCTTCTATTTTAAGTCTTTAATTACATATTTTTAATGATTTTTAAGTATGTTTAATTAGAGTCATCAGGGAATTCGACTCCACAAGATCATAACCTCGATTTGAGTTTGGGAAATTCGGTTAATTCGAAGCAAAAGAGTCAAGATATGCGGCTTAAAGTAGGGTTTAATCATTCATTATTAACAATTATTTATACCTTAAATTATATTAAAAAAAAACATGTGTTTATTTATTTCTTCTTCCAGATGAACCAACAACAAGATAATGAAATTCTCGGGTTAGGTCAAACCGGAATGGTTAACCATATCTCCAATTCAAATCACCAAGTGAGTAAATAAACCACAAATACAAATTTTGTCATTTAGTTTTGGAAATACTCTTAAAACAAATTGTGTTATTTTTATTTTGTAGTTTCCGGGCAGCAGCAACATTGGCGGTGGTGGTGGCGGATTTTCACTGTTTCCGGTGGCGGAGAACCACCGGTTTGATGGTCGGACCACAACGAACCAAGTGTTGGCAAATGCTGCAGCATCATCAGGATTCTCTCCTCATCATCATAATCAGATTTTTAATTCTACTTCTCATCAAAATTGGCTGCAGACTAATGGCTTCCAAAATCCTCTCATGAGACCTTCTTGAAATCTTTTTATTTTATATTATATATAAGCAACCAAAATTCGGAAGAAAAAAACGAACTTTTAAAGTTCTTCTTGCTCAATTAGATTAATTATTGGCTTTATCTTTTCTGTGTTTACTTTTCCAAATTAATGGAAATATTTTTTTTTTTTAATATTGGGCTACAAATGGCCGGTCCATTAACCAAGTTTTTGCAAATGCAAATGAAATGACTCGATCCTACAATATGAAAGTGTGCATGTCTTATGTAGACTTACCCACCTGCAATTAGGCTAAATACCAGTTTGCATGAAAATATCTTTTAATTGACGAGATAAATAATTTGGAAATATGGGAAATTGGATAAGTGAGTGATTTGAGATGTTCTGACTAAAAAAGTTTGTCAATGAGTTGTCTTTTGTTGTTTCTTATTCATTTATTAAAAGATTTTTATAACATTACTGCTTTATATGTTACCTGCACCTATCTACTTATATGTTCAGTCCTAACTTGTTTTATTATTCCTCTTTCATATCTATATTTGCAATTAATATAGATTCATTTTTATTATATGTTTTTTGGAAATTTTTTACCCAATATATAATTGTTTTAAGTTACATTGTATAAATAAAAATTTGGCAGGTGGGTATACACATGGTTCCCTTTATTATGTAGCATTGGTTTGATAAAGTTGGACTCAACATAAATCGAATCCTTAATTCTTTAACTTCACTTTTCTATCCATAAATTCCTTTAAATTCAATACATTTAATTGGTCTAAACTCTTCATAAATGTCAAATGAAAAATGTTGATTCACACCACCACCCACACTTATCTGCTCTATATATATAATACTAAATATTACTCTTCCTATTTCATAACATTTGTCATTTTACAATTTTTTATACATATTAAAAAAAAATTAAATGTTCTATTATATTTTTGGTTAACTATTAAAATTCGAAACTATTATTTATTTAGTTAGAGGAAAATTAAATTATTTTATATTAAAAATTACATTGAAAAATAGAAATAACAACTAAAATAAATTAAAAAATTTAACTTACAATGACAAATAATATAAAATGGAGGAAATAGAATTTTAGTTATGAATATAATTATCAACGAGTTTCCTCCTTTACACTAAATTCAAAGTTGTATATGAAACATCATGAAAAGTTAAATGATTTTTGACATTAAAACCCAAAAAAATGTGAAAATGATATATTTAATGTTATTCAATATATTGTATAGTAGTAGATTTTACCGACAAAAAAAAGCAATGAATAAATATATATGTAAATAAATAAATAAAACATTATAGAGTATTGATGGTGGAGGAGAGAAAGAATCAGAAGTAGATTGGTACTGATGTTTCCCTAATGGAGTAAGAAATAAAAATACTCAGAGTTATTTTACGATCTCAACACAATCTATTAATGACTTTCCACCGTAAGATCTCTTCTACAGAGATCATAATAATGCCTATAAAGCTATGAGACCGTTAGTTAAAATCCTTCCAAAAAATAAAACAATAGTAATAATATCTAAAATTAATAAAATCTTGGAAATAGAAATTTGTAGTTATGATAAAGATAAAAATAAAAATAGGAAGGGATTAAAAAGATGATGAGTGGTCATTTTCAAGTAATGTGTCCTTTGAATCAGTTTCTCTCTCTATCTCACACAGAAACCCAAAAGAAGTCAGACATTGTTATTATGGTGAGAGAGACTTCTCTTCTTCACTTTTGAAGGTGAAATGAGATAATATTTTCATATTATAGTAAAATATTGTAAATGGTTCTTAAGCCATGAACATTGGTAAACACATGACGAAGATGTCTCTTGTGTTGCCTATTTAAAAGACGGGTTGTAGTGAATCTGTATTGGCTCCGTTTTTTTTTGTTATTTTAAGAATTTTTTAAGGGGTTCACCAATGTTCATGCTCTTAGTATAGTTGTTGAAAGTAAATCCACTTTAACATAGTTTATTTGTACAACTAGTGATCGAGTTTCCTGCTTATATTACGTAAAGATTTAGTTATTTGACTGGCTAATTGTGGTCTAATATAATCTACAGTCGAGAAAAAAAAATTGTGTTAGAAATATTAACAATAAGGTTATGTGAACAATTTAACAATATTTTTTTAAGAAAACAAATTCCTCTACTCTTTTGGGTTAATTATGGACTGTATGTAATATTTTTAAGGTTAGATCAATACTTTAAGTTAGTGCAAAGCATTTAATCTCTATCATATGTTCATCAAACTGTATCAAATAAATGTGTTCTTAGATTAATAATTAATAAATGTTTCTGTCCATATATAAGATTAAGTAGTGTATTTTACAATATCATTAAGAGAGGACTTAACAGAATTTCTTTATAAACATAAACATTAATCAAAGTAAACGTTTATTTCTTTAGAACATACCTACTTGTCAAAATCAAAAAGATTATATGTATTTTATTATTGTGAAGCTATAAATAATATTGTACATTATCATAAATTAGATAGTTGGCTCTATAATTACCCCTTTATATATATATATATATAATAACTATTTCTTATATTGGTTATGTAACAAACTAACAAATCATCGAATATTAAATATTTTCGTGAACTAGAATGAATCCACAAATGAATTTTTTTAATGGCAGTTGAGTACAATGACACATACTTATTTGTTTATCAAATGATTTACAAATGGAAAAGTTTGCCGACAAAAAAATTGTTTTCCTTGTAATTTTATAAAATATCTTCCTTTTTAATGAAAATTAGATTCATAAACACGTAATTTGATCCTTATAGTCAGCTTAAAACCAATTTATCATTTTATAAAATCTAAATCAAAGCAGTTTTTGTATATCACAAATAACCAAAACTTTTTTTAACTTATATTTTTTTTCAACGACAGATTATACTGAGTCACAATTAAGCGATTCAGTAGCCAAATTCTTACATAATATAGACGGAAGGATTTGATCCCAAATTATATAAATGAACTGACTTAAGTGAACTTGCCACCGGCACTAGATCAAGAGTCATTTACTCAATTTTTTAAAAGTAATTTAAGAGACAAAAAATAAACCAATCACGTGTATGTATATATAAATAATTACACAAATATGTAAATGTATTAATTTGAGAATTTTAAGACAAAAATTGTCTAGGGCTTGAAGGCAAGTGGAGATTAGTGTACGAGGAAGCGGTACGATGCACCAATGAATAAAGACTTCCTAGGGAATTTCTAAACTTTGTAATTAATTAAGTCAAATAATATTTATTAATCATACGATAAGGAATCAATCGGTCCATGTTTAGAAATTGTCTGCAGAAACAAAAAAAAAGATAAAATATTGAGTACGAATTTTAAATTAATTAAGATGAAGCTAATTTCGTCATTGAAGTCGTCACTAACAAAATATGATAAGGCATGAGGGCTAATATTATAATCTAATTCATTTCTATAAGTGGCAAGATTTGTAGTGTCACGAGGATAATCTAATTACTCAACTTGCTAGTACAACTTCGTGATTGTTCTTAGTGCTTTAATATTTAAATTATCGAATCGAAAAAACTTTTAAGATATCAATAAACAAATTTACTATAATTAAATCATTAGTGGATATGCTTTTTTAGCTTATGGAGTGTTCTCGAAAACAAACAACTTGCAACTTGCAAGCAAATACCTAGAATCTCAAACCATTTTATTCATTTTTATAATACAAGTTTCACTTTTTTTATATTAAGATCTGTTAATAACATTGGATGGTAATTTTCAGCAAATATTATTCTATTAAAAGTTCCTTAACGAATAAAAATACATGCATGTGGTTGTGACTACGGTTATATTCATAGGTATGTCATTATAAATTGAAATCAGAAATCGGAAAATAAGGTTTATGTCTCATTAAAACGAGATTTGTTTAAAATTTATTTAGTTAATTTTTTCAGTATTAAAATATCTGGAATCAAAGTCTTAGTTTTCGAAATATCAACGTCAATATATTTGAAAATATTGAAGTAATGATGAAATTTTCAACTTTCTTTTTCTTAATTTATTGACCCCTTTTGTCGTCGACACCTTTTAGCCTCTTACCTTAAAAAGACAATATATATATATACACTCTACCGTGAATAGAAAAAAAAATAATTAAAAACTATCATTATTGCTACCGAATCATAATAAAGATTAGTGGTAGGCATTCCGACTGAACCGAAATAGACCAAATCGAATTAATTGAAATTTTGGTTTTCGGTCTAATTTTAGTTTATTCATAAAAACTGATCGGAATCTAATTATTTTTGAATTCGCTTTTTGGTTCGATCGGTTCGGTTACCTTAACCCAGAATTTTATATATTTTAACAAAAATTCCAAAAAATAAAACTAACCGAAACTAAACCCAAAAAACTTAACTAATGTAATTCTTTAGGAAACCGAATTGAACTGAAAATTTAGTTCAGTTTAATTTGAAATTAGTTTTTGAAAACCGAAAAAATTAAATCGTTTAGTTTGGTTAAAACCGAATATCCATGTCTAATGAAGTTATTAAGATGGAAACTAATTTAAAATCAGGGCACTACTCCAATAATTATATAACAATTACTATAAATGATTCATAAAAATAGAAATTAAAATGAGAGTGGTCCCAAAAGAGGACATGTGTCCCTCATGCTTTGTCGACAAAAACTCTAAACACAAAAGAAACATTAAGACTTTATTATAATTACACAGCGATGAATGAACTCATGTTCTGCAGCTACTTTAGTAAACCCAGAAATTAATAAAATTAATAAAAAAATAAAATATATTTTTAAAGTTATTACTTTTAAAATCTTTTATTTTGCATCGTATCAACGAAGCTCTGTCTGTTGAGTAGAGACACGTAGATGATAGATTCGAGCTATTTATCACGAGATCAGTAACATTTTTGTTGCTGTAAAAAGTGTTCTTTTTTTAACTGTAAAGATAATAAAGATAAATTTTGTTACTTTTTACGAACTACCATTTTTATTTTACTTTTTTTTTTTACTTTTCGGCTTTGTTTCTTTTAAGTATGTATTGCCATTCAATATGTCAGTTTCCGTATTTAGAATATTAGTCCGATGCGTCTTATTGCCCCAATGACAACCCAAAGCAAAAAAAGTATATGTGCGTAATTTTGTCCATCCATATACAAAAAAACAAACAAAGACATAAAAATAGTAAAAAAATTAAGTGATGTAAGTTTGGTATTTTTTTTAATCAATATTGGGTCACAAATGGTCGGTCTATTAGTCAAATTCTTGCAAATGCAAGGGGGAGACTCGATCCCAGAATGTACAAGTACGCATATTTCTTGTGTACTTACCACCTGCCACTAGACTAAATACCACTTGCAGTTTGGTATTTTAAAATCATGAATTTGATTTATTTGGGAGAAGAATTCACATTAGAGTTTTCTCAGCTAAGGAGATTTACCAGGTTAATCGATTTTTATGATCGGAAATTCTGATTTTCTACAAAAGATAATACAAAATTTCTACTAGAATCAAAACTGGAACCTCTCGTTTATCAAAAAATAGTAAATTTAATTTCAATAAATTATTTTTATCATATAGTTGAATATCTATATTTGATGATGTCTTTCCTATAAAAATTCAATTTTGAAAAATCATGTTTTACCATTTAATATTGTTAAAAGTTTGAGATTGGGATAAAATCATTTTTTGATATTTTTTTGGTTTTTATACAAATTAATCCCATTGAATAAAAAACACAAATCAAACCAATTACAAATCAAGAAAATATGTGATTTTAGTTGGTTTGCGTCAGATATAATTTGACATTAAGTTGTGATTTTGAATCTTATTTCGTTTCAGTTGAAATATTTAAGTTATAGACTAATTTTTGTTAATCTAATTATCGAAAAAAATAATAACACATGTAAGACAATATTGTTCTAGTTTTGAAACAAACATATAATTCTTGAAATATGTTATTTATATTTACATTGAATGCAGTTGATGTGAGAATATCATGTTTTGAATATGTGAAATTAATGATTTGTCGGTTCGTGCAAATGAAGAGACGACTTGTGAAACCGCAAGTTAGAATATAGAACAAAACAATAGAATTATAGAAGTGAATTTAAGAGTATGGAACTTCAATGTAAAATAACAATTTCAAAGCAAGAAAAATAAAAGAAAATAATTAACAATGAAGCAACATATTTAATTGTACTTTTACAACAATATATATATATATATATAATTATTAGAAAACAAAAGACTTGTTTTTGAACCAATTGAAAAAAACTATAAATGATAATGCCGTTTGAAATTATGTAACTATTTGGCCATCTTGTTGAATTTGTAAATTTTAAAATTATATTATATAATAATTTTAAAATTATATTTTCTTGTTATTTTTATTGGGTGGAGAAGAATCAATTAAACACACAGAGCTTCATCATATAATGTTGTCCTTCACCGACAATCTTCTTACCTTATTGCCTTTGTTTTGTCCCATCGCTTTCGATGCATTTTGTTTATAGTAAACTCTCTTCAGATTCGTATTTTTTTCAACTATATATTGTATTGATGCTCTTTTATTTATTTGTTTATACATAATTCCAGTTAACAACAAAATTAAATTCACATTATGATACGTATTGACCCATCTAGTAATTTGCAATTGATCATAGTTTGTCTTAGGCTTGGGCATAAAAACTAAAATCCGAAACCCGAACCGAAATCTACTCGAAAAAGAGAAACCGAATCCGACCTAAAACCGAAAAATGCTCTAATTGATCATATATTTATCTACCTAAAAAACTGAAGCCAAACCCAAACCGGAACAAAATTAAAAACCGAACCGATACCCCAAATATTTTTGTTAAGTATAAGCCTTTATAGACCTATTTCTATTAAACATTTACTTTTTCTAAAGTTTTTATATAGATTTATATATAAATATCCGAATCCGAAACTGATCTATACCCAAATCGAAATAGAAATACTTAAATGAATCATAAATCAATAGAATTAAAAACTCAAAATCCAAAAAAACATGATTTCAAACTTAAACAGATACTCAAACGTCCATGCCTAGTTTATCTTCTATTTACATCTCGTAAATTTTGAGGTCAAAATACAAAAAGTCTGCGACTTATTAGTACTATGATTTGTAGTAGATTAGTAGTCTTGATTAATTATAATATAAAAATATTTTGCTTTCCGAATTATTTGTCAAAGTCATAAAGAGTGAAAGGTGTATTCTCATTCTCACACTACCAAAAAAAAACACAATTTCGTGTTATTAGAGATTAAAGAGTCTCACGAGTTTCCAATTCGGGAAAAAGCAAATTGTTTTGTGTTTTTGCTTAATTTGACAACTTTATAAATTTCATAAAAATAGAAAAATATCGTGGTCCATCTAAAAATGTCGTGATAAGTATGGAACCACCCAAATTAGGGGTACAAATTGTGACTCGTATCTACTTTTTCTCCATCTTCAAATCACTTTCATTATTTTCTGTAACTCACTTATGAAATTTATAGTTGCATTTATATATTAAAAGTTAAAGACTATAGTATCAAAATACTAACTACGAAATACCCAAATCAGGAAATATGATGTTGATCATTTCGTATTATATAATTCATACCTTTGAGCTATACTTTAATTCAATTTTTCTATAAAGAGAAACCCAACTTTGTAATTAAAAAAGAAGAAGAGTGATTATTTTTTTTGTTTGGTTGTTCAAAATATGATTAACTAGCTTAATCATTTCATTGGAGAGGTTAGAATCACAACATATTTGTAGAAAGTTTTAAGTATATTTAATATTTAAAGAGAAATAATTGCAAAATCGTAAAGTGAAGATTGCATTAGATAATCTACGGATGAGAAGTCAAATCTAGGCATATTCCCAAGAAATTGTGTCTGCACTTTTGTGGATTTTTTATAGTCTGATTTTATTTTACGTTACTAAAAAAACAACTCAATAACAATGTTAAAATATTCGTTTCTGCGATTTATAAGTTATTCAGGAAAATCAAATAATCTTAAAAAAGCTTTTCAATAATGTTAGAGAACGACTTGCATGAAGAATTAAGCTATCGCTGTCGGAAACAAAAAAGAAGAATTAAATAAATGGGCCGCTCGGTTAAAAGGCCTTATCTTTTTATTGGGCTTACATAATTTAAAGGACCAAGCCCGTATCGTTTTCATTTTGTTTTTTGAAAGAGGTCCACAGTAATGGGCCTAACTTAGCTCATTTTAGATTCTTCACTGTGTGTACGCGTGTGATAAACGCGTTAAAAAGTCGAGCGTAGGCCTAGGCATTTAGGTATTCGAGTCGGTTCTGAGTACTACCCGATTGGGTCCGGGTATTTCAGGTATAAGATTTTGATACCCGTTTTGGAGCCGAAAATTATTCGGTTCGGGTCCGGTTTGGATCCTCTCGGGTCCGGGTCGGTTTGGGTATAAATTTTCTATATCCATTTAAAAACCGAAACCATTTTGGTTCGGTTCCGGTTCCGGTACGGATATAGTATTGTAAAAAAAAAATCGAGTATATTATATACCTAAAAATATCCAAAAAATTATGTACTCAGGTATAATTTCGGGAATTGGGGTATATTTTGGTACCTAAATACCCGAAATATTCAGGTACGCGTTCAGATAATTGGGTACCCGTTTGGGTATCGGGTACCCGTTCGGATATCGGATAATACCCGGATCCGATCCGATATTCGCGCGGTCTCTATAACAACACTCGATTTACTTTTGCTTATATCCGAATTGGACCCGGACCCGAAATTTCGAATCAGTTTCAAATCGGTTTATCGGATCCGCGTAAAATGGCGAATCGTAGTCGAGCCTACAAAAAAAACAAAGTGATAAGACTGTTGCACTGAGCGTATAAATGAAGTTACAACTCTACTTTACTTACACCGTTCGATCTTACTTATCTGTGTTAGTACTAACCAATAATAATGTTACACGTACACTAAAATCTGTCGTGAATTTTCTACCGTCAGATCAAGCTAGGTTTATGACGTAAGCTTATTATTTGTTGCGCATCTCTAGGTTTTTTTATCCACTTGCTTATCTAACCGTCCGATCTTTCTTTTTTTCCGGAAAAAAATTAGATAGAAATATTCTTGGAGCAATATCGTATTTTTATTCTATCAAGGGTGATATTTTATATAGTTTTTATGATCATAAGAATGTAACGACACTTCAATCGGTTAGACTCACATGAATTTATAAGATGGATACATTTTAAAATTGAAAATATAAAAATATAAATAAAATTATAATATAGATATCGTAACATAATAGTAACTAGATATAAGGTAAAGTTGAGATAAAATTTCTTTCTTTATTTTTTTAATATTTGTAGTTTGCCGGTTTAATGTATTTAAGAATTTCAAAATAAAATTATTTTGATTTTTTTCATTTTATAACATTCAAAAATAAAAACTAAAGAGTTTTATAACCATGTTGTATTTTTAGATTCAATAGAAGAAGAAAATTTGAAGAGAATTGTGATATTTTGCAATTTTACAAAAAAATTATAATTGTTATTTTTAAATGAAGATGATGAATCACTTAATTTTATAACTAAATATCCAACTTAACAATAAATAAAAGTTACAAAAATTAATTTTCAAATATTTAAGTTATTTATTTCATCTTTATCATAAATTATTTTTGTTACAGAATTTTATAATTAAAAATATAAATATTGTCAAATTTCTTTTAATATTATAATTTAACTATATTTTAGAAAATAAACAATCATTAGATTTATCAATTCAAATAATATTTTTTATATATAATTTTTTATTTTTTATTTCAATTTACTTCAATATAACATATAGTCTAAAATATATTTTGGATCTTCAGTTTTTGAATTCGATATATGAGTATATAAACCAAATTGACTACTTCTTTTGTAGTTTAATAACTAATATTATATAGTATTGATTTAACTTAGAACCGACTAAACACCTTTTGTCAATGTTGATGTTAAATTGTTGACAAGACTTTTGTAATAGTAAAAAAAGGACTCACGTTTTCTCTTTACTAGTAAATCAACTTTCGTGCCATAATTATAATTACGTACTATCTCTTTTATATAGGGATCCTTTTTTATTTATAATTACGTTATTTCTATGAAATATTTAACAAAACGGTCCGAAATCTTTTATACTAGTTTTTACGTATAAATAATTTTGATATGAAGTAGAGAGTTTCTCATTTGACGTGTGATGTTGAATTTATGATAGAGATCCTATTGATCTCGTGGTCCCTCTCGTAGCTGCTAGTGTGTATTACCATCCACTATATCATTTCATGTTATGTAAATAAGATATATAATGAGAATCTAAAGCTTAAAAGACTACAAGTATTATGCGTTACAATTGAAACATAATGGCAACGTTACAAAGCTTTTGTAAGATAACAGTAATGTTCAATATGGTTTCTCTCATGTTTAACTATGTGTGTAACTCATGTTTTACAAATTGTCAACAAAATGTTTTTTTGTCAACTCTTACTACTACTACAGATAAAAGATTCGATATCTTGTACCTTGAAAATTTGTAAAATAACTACACTACTGGGTCACATGTCCCCTCGACTCAACAAAGTGTTTTATGAAAACGAAATGTATTTCAAATTATTCTTTTGTGCCTTTTAATATGTAGTTGGAGATGCAAGTGGCATTTAGCCTAGTGGCGGGTGGTAAGTCCACAAGAGGCATGCGCACTTACACATGTTGGGATCGAGTCCCCCATTTGCATTTGTAAGAACTTGGCTAATGGACTAGCCATTTGTGGCCCAATATTGATAAAAAATAAAATGTAGTTGAAGATTAATTATCATGGTTTTCATGGTTGAGTTCAATATTAAACTCCAAGAAACAAGTTACAAAACATTCAAGTTTGTATTATACTACGGATATGTATGAAGGATAGAATTTGATATGTTGCATGTGGATAAATCATTAAAGAAGATATCATGTTTTGTGTTTGTATATAACAAAACAAAGAAAAGATGAAAACGATGATAAAAAGGTGAAAAGGAAGTTTAGGATCATCTTTGTTATTAATATTTGTTTTTTGACTTTCAAATCAGACAAGACAACAAGGTATGGGTCTTTTAACGTATAGAGACTCAACTTGAAAATTCCATCAAACCACCAATTAAAAAAAAACATCCAACTATCTTGTTAGAATATAGACAAAATAAAAAAGTGTATTCATGCTTATTTTAAAAAATTTTTTAAAAATATATCAACCAATATTTTCATTAAAATCTTTGACATATATTTTTTTTTGTCAACTAGCCTACTGATTTTCAAATACCGCTCCCATCTTGAATATATTTAGAAGCCTTAAATGTTGTCTTTTTAAGTCATCATGTTGTATTTTAAAAGGATATGAATACTATGAACTATGTTATGCTGTATTTGAATAATTGTTTTTTATTAGATCATCATAATGGTAGTATTTCATAAAAATTTCTAATCAAAAAAGCAATAATAAAATATTAAATAATAATATTTTATTAACAGAATCTTTCAAAAAAATAAGAGCATTTGTAATGGAGAACTCCTTAGGGGTTTTCTAACAAAAAATAAAAAATAAAAAAATAAATAAGGGAGCCAATCCGGATTCGCCACGTGGCGAACCTGGTTCTTAAAATGCCTATTTAAGAACTGGGTTCGCCACGTGGCCAACCCAGATTGGCTCCCTTTTTAAATATTTTTTTTTTGTTAGGAGACCCTTAAAGAGTTCTCCATTACCGATGCTCTAAGAAACATTTCAAGTGAGTTCCTAAGATTTAGAGAAACTCTTACAATAAAATATATTATTTATAATAGCCTCTTATAATAATTGTTCCGATTTCCAACCTAAAAATATTAATTATGATTTTGGAGTTGCACTTGTTGTGTATTGTCTCAATTATAAATTCCATAATATTATAAACTCTACCATGTCGTGGTCTGATTACATATGATTTTCATAAGAATATATTTTATGATCAAAATATATATAGTATTACCAGAAAAAACGAACCTAATAGAATAATGGAAAACCAGATGCTGAGGAAATGGTGCAGGCTTTTAGTAATTTGTGTCCCATTTGTTTTTCCTTTGTTTCACAAACTGTAAAATACGAGGTTAAGTTTTTATATTTTGATTGTTACGATGAAATAAATGAAGCAGTTTTTTGTGCATTCATATAACAACAACAAGTACCATTGATGTTTTCAGTGCAACAAATATATAAAAACAACAACTATACCTTTAAACTAGTGTATACAAATTTACAACTTCCTCTGTTTTTCTAGAAAAAATTTCAGAATACTTAATTATACTAATAAAACACTAGATGCAAAATCCAGTTCATATAAATTTAGATAGTTGTTTTGGTAGACTTTACGTTCCAATTTAAAGTTAAACTTAACGATACGTGAAACTGATTTAAAAGTCGTAAGTAATTTAACACATGTCAGTGGTATGGGCTTATATTCAATAGAATAATATATCAAACAAGCAACTAATTTTTTTCTTGTTTCTCACGCCACCTTTCATAACGTGATTATTATAATAATATTACAATGCTACATTTCATAGTAACGCATTCACATTTTAAGAATTTTATAACAAGTAAGAATTGGGATTATTATTCAAATCAAATTGCTAAAAAAAAACTTTTTCAAACACAAAAAATCGTATAAATTTCATTTTCAATTGATTAAGGTTTTGTTTGTTTACCGGTCTTCGGTCACCGTGATCGCGACCAGCGTCTAACGACCGCGACCAAAATAATAATTTTTTATTCGTTCGACAGTTGCTAAAGCTAAATTAGTAATTTTTAATTATAGTCGCCGCAGATCGCTAAATAAAACAACGATCGAAAATTGTAATCGTTGGTTACTGTTGACTGATCACTGCGACCGATCGTTAAGCTAGCAACCACGAAACAAACATGTATTGGTCGTAGTTGCTGGTCATGGTCGACAATAACCAGCAAACGAACAAGCGGCTAATAGGATTGTTAAAAGTTTCTCCATCGGACTAAAACTTCACTGTTTTGTCTCTCTTCAAAATATATGAATATTTCATTCATAGCGCGAAAATTTGACAGATTTCTATTTTAAATAAAAGTTTATATCATTTGTTACCAAAAAAATAATTAGATAAATAAGGTAACTAGCACTAGTACTAGTTTAGTGTGTCTCACGTGTGACGAGGAAATAAAAGTTTTGGGAGAAGAAAGAATTTAACTTTTTTTTCTTTTCTTACATAACATATGTTTGAAAAACCGTGAAAGCTTATTGCTTTTGCTACAGTAACAGTTACCGTCACTTTTAAATATATGACAGACCAATCATTTTAACTTCTGTTTCCTAGCTGGCGCGTGACAGTTTCTCTCTCTCTCCATGCCCATAAAATCTCAAGACTGTTTTTTTTATTTTTTAAAAACCTTTTAACTGTTTTTTTTTCTCTGTAATGTTATCACAAAGAGAAGAAAGAGAAGAGAGGAAGAGAGTGATGGGAGATAAGAAATTGATTTCATCTTCTTCTTCTTCTTCTTCTGGTAATACCTCGATTTACGATACTCGTAGCAATAATCATCATCATCATCATCCTCCGTCTTCTTCCGACGAAATTTCTCAGTTTCTCCGGCACATTTTTGACCGTTCTTCTCCTTTACCTCCTTACTATTCTCCATCAACAACTACGATGACTACTTCTACAGCGACGGCTATCGGTTTACAAGGTGACCCTCATGCAGATAATTCGAGATGTTTCGTTTCTCGTCACCATCCACCGTCGGATTCTACTCTCTTGTTGTCAAAACGCGTCGGTGATTTCTCAGAGGTTTTAATCGGTGGAAGCTCAGCCGTTGGATCAGGCTCAGTTTTTGGTTTCTCCGGTGGTTGTCAAGGAAACAGCTCCGGGACTCGTGTATCGTCTTCTTCCGTAGGAGCTAGTGGAAACGAAACCGATGAGTATGATTGTGAAAGCGAGGTTCTTTAAAATTTCTTTTCAGTCTCTCTCTCTGCATGTTTTAAGAATATAATCGATTAAGACTTAGTTTCTGTTTCTTTCCCGAGAAAATGTTACAGAGATTTTTGTTTTCTAATGGATCTGTACTTTTCCCCCCTTAAAATGCGGTAAATTTAATCGAAGTTTATGAGTGTAGTGATTAATGCATACATAATGTGTGTTGATTTGGTTTAATGAAAGCAGGAAGGAGGAGAAGCTGTGGTTGATGAACCTCTATCTTCCAAGTCAGGTCCTTCTCGTAGTTCATCTAAGAGATGCAGAGCTGCTGAAGTTCATAATCTCTCTGAGAAGGTTTTAGTTCTTTTTGGTCTTAGTTCATAATCTGTCTGAGAAAGTTTCGATTTTTTCAAAGAAATTAATAAGATCTTGTTTGTGGCAGAGGAGGAGAAGTAGAATTAATGAAAAGATGAAAGCTTTGCAGAGTCTCATCCCAAATTCAAATAAGGTAAGAACAAACTTTATTCTGCATCATTCTCTTTCCTTTTTCTTCTTATTGTGACTGATGAACGTTGCAATGTGTTTATTGAGGAAAGACGGATAAAGCTTCAATGCTTGATGAAGCAATAGAGTATCTGAAACAGCTGCAGCTCCAAGTTCAGGTCACTAATGAGTCACTAAGTTTTTCTTCAGTCTCTGTCGAATGATGAACTTAATCGTATTTGTATGCTCTTTGCAGATGTTGACAATGAGGAATGGAATAAACTTACATCCTCTGTGCTTACCTGGAACTTCATTACATCCATTGCAACTCTCTCAGATCCGACCTGGGATTCCACCAGAACCGAACAATGATCCTCTTCTTAATCACACTAATCAATTTGCTTCGACTTCTAATGCACCGGAAATGATCAACACTGTGGCTTCTTCTTTCGCATTGGAACCTTCCATTCGCAATCACTTTGGACCTTTCCCTCTCATTACTTCACCAATGGTATGTAGTTTAATAAACCATTATCAGTCTATTAACCCTAGATTCTTGAAAGCAAGCTTTCTGACTAGGTCTTTTTTGGTTACTTAAGGAGATGAGTCAGGAACAAAGGTTGAACATTTGTCATTCCAACACAAACTTAATCGGTAAAATCTCCTTCATTTTTTGATTCCTCAAAAATGTTTCAAGGCATTGACTTATGTCTCTTGTGTTACATTGTCGTGATACTTGCAGGGGAACAGTCCACGTTTGATGGACACCAACCTGACCCAAAAGATCGACTTACTTGAACAAAGTCTCACTCAGCTTCAAGCTCTATTCTTAGGACACAAGCAACAAAGCTGCAGAGAATAGAGATTCATTTAACGGTCTTTATTTCTCTAAGATTTCTATTTATTTATAAATTGTTGGTAACACAAACTCTAGAAACTAGTATTCGGATCTAATAGCTATTAAGAACAACACTTTTGACTTTTAATACAAAGTAATTTTAGGTTTTAATATATGTTTATGGTGGGATATGTACATTTTCTAGAAGTGTGTAAATTACAGAAAATTTTCCAAGCTTCAAAGTCTAGAAGGACTGGAATTTTATAAGTTTGACCATAGTTCTATAAAAACCAAAAGATACTCATACGATTCTGAATAATCTAGTGATCAACGATACAAAACAAAAAGAAGAAGATATTTTAGAAAAGGAATCTCAGTATGTTAAAAAATAAAACCCAAAATTATAAGAGTATAGAAAAGGTTTCGTTGAAGTTGACTGGAGTTGATATACTTCTCTATAAATCTCAAAGGTTTCGCCTTTTTATTTCTCAGAAAATAACACTGAGAATTCATAAACTCGCCGGAGACGCAGCTAACAAAACAGGGTTTTTAATGGAGAGGAAAGAGAATGGTCTTGGTGGGAAGCAATCGGGTCGGGTCATTAACGGACCCACTAACCCGATGGTCACGCCTTTGCTCAACGATCTTTACCAATTCACCATGGCTTATGCATATTGGAAAGCCGGCAAGCAATCTGAGCGAGCTGTGTTAGTTTTCATCGAATGCAATAAAAGTTCGAACCTTTGAATCCATGAAATGCGGAAACTTTCATTGTATTTTCAATTCTCTTCAGGTTTGATTTGTATTTTCGTAAGAACCCTTTTGGTGGAGAATACACTATTTTTGCTGGTTTAGAAGAATGCATCAAATTCCTTGCTAATTTCAAATTGACTGATGAAGAGATTGAGTTCGTTCGTGATTCGTTGCCTGGATGTGAGGTAATCACATTCTCTCTTCTCGAAAGAGTTGATTTTTGCATCGTATTGTTTTCTAAACTGTTGTGGAATTACAAATCAGGAAGCTTTCTGTGATTACCTTCGAGGACTTGATTGTTCTGACGTTGAAGTGTATGCAATTTCGGAAGGATCAGTTGTTTTCCCCAAAGTTCCTTTACTCAGGATAGAAGGTCCTGTTGCTGTGAGTTTTCTACTCTTACAATTCGATTGATACTGTTTTGTTCATCAATGTCTGATTTCGGGTGTTGTTTTACTTAGGTTGTACAACTGTTGGAAACTCCATTTCTCAATCTCGTCAATTACGCATCTTTAGTTGCTACAAATGCAGCTAGACATCGGTTTGTTTCCGGAAAATCTAAGCTTCTGGTTGAGTTTGGTGCTCGAAGAGCTCAGGTTTCCCCTAAAAACCTGTTATACGTTTAGCCTCTTTTGTTTGTTGCACCTCTGATATAATGTTATAGGGACCTGATGGCGCTATAAGTGCATCAAAATATTGCTATCTTGGAGGTTTTGACGCAACAAGGCATGTCTTACTATTGATTCTTTTTTGCTATAAACATCGAAAGGGCCAGAAAACATAATTTTTCTTTATTTTCTTGGTCTGTTATTGCCACAGCAATGTTGCAGCGGGAAAACTGTTTGGGATACCCCTCCGTGGTACTCATTCCCATGCTTTTGTTAGCTCATTCATGGTAAGTATGTTTTGGCAAAGCTTGTAATGAACTCGTTCCAATATGTTAGCGTACCATGATTGATTGTGAATAGTAGTTTCTTTGCGATCTTCTGTATTTCTAGGAAAAAGCTTCAAGGTTACAATTGGTTTATTATCAATTGCTTTTATTTTATATGGAGTCAATAGTGAAAAGATTATTACTTTATACATTGGTTGTTTTGTAGAGCCTTGATGAGATTGTTCACAAATCACTTCAAAGTTATGATGGGAAAAGCACTTGTCAGGATTTTGTTAGTTTTGTCCAAACATGCCTAACCAAGATTCAGGTTTGCTAAGTCAAATCTAGATGTTGACTCAATGTTGTGATTCATCTCTTTCTAATCTTTCTTGTGGTTGATGGATAACAGAATTCATCTTCATTGCAAGGGATTTTTTCCGAGACAAATCAAAGTGAGCTTGCAGCATTCACTTCATATGCCCTGGCATTCCCTAATGCCTTTCTCGCTCTTGTGGATACTTATGATGTGAGTAATAGTAATTCTTTTAGTCTCAACTGAGATGAAAGTCTATTTAAAGCTTTTGTCGGAGTTACAAAAAAAAAAAAGTGTTATTAACCGTGTTACAGGTGATGAAGAGTGGAATCCCTAACTTCTGTGCTGTTGCTCTAGCACTTAATGAATTGGGGTGTGTAAGAAATCTTCTATAGGAGCTATATATTTGATTTGGCTTTGCAAGTTTTAGTAGATTTATGTATGTTTTTGTGGCGATGCACAGATACAAAGCTGTAGGCATTAGACTGGATTCAGGTGACTTAGCCTATCTTTCTACTGAGGTCAGGAATTTTTTTTGTGCCATTGAGACAGAACTCAGAGTTCCTAATTTCGGGAAGATGATCATAACTGCTAGTAATGATCTAAATGAAGAGACAATCGATGCTCTAAATAAACAGGTAAAATCGCTTCTTTACCTTATGAAAATTTCCCTTCCGCCTCACCTTAGAAGTATAACAAAGTATCTTCTCCTCTCCTAAAGGGTCATGAAGTAGATTCTTTTGGTATCGGAACAAACTTAGTGACTTGCTATGCGCAAGCAGCATTAGGTTGTGTTTTCAAACTGGTGGAAATAAACAGTCAGCCTCGGATCAAACTTTCTGAAGATGTTACTAAGGTTGGAACTCATGTTTCCATTGAGAATGTTGCTTTCAACTTTGTATGCCTTCTTTATATAAACCTGCTTGCTCTTCTTTTTGCGTCTCCTCAGGTATCCATACCATGTAAAAAGCGTACTTACAGGTTATTTGGAAAAGAAGGTTATCCTCTGGTTGATATAATGACTGGAGAGAACGAACCACCACCAAAGGTAAAAGACAGACACTAGCTTCGTAAAAGGTTTAAAGATTCTTTAATTGATTGCCCTTTAATCTTGTTCTTTCCGGATCCATAGGTTGGTGAAAGGTTACTTTGTCGTCACCCGTTTAATGAATCAAAAAGGGCTTATGTGGTGCCACAACGCGTTGAGGAGCTTCTGAAATGTTATTGGCGTGGCAATGCAGGTTAAAAACAGAGCTCTCGATACTGCAGTATACTGATACGTGCTTAGCACTTAATATGTTTGTTACTTAAACTTTCGTGAAGATGAAGCTAGGGAAGAGTTAGAGCCATTGAAAGAGATAAGGAACCGTTGCATCAAACAGCTAGAAAATATGCGACCTGACCATATGAGAAGATTAAACCCTACTCCTTATAAGGTATAATAATCCAACAAAACACCCTCAGAAAACATTTTTGTATCAAGAACTTTCTAAGAAAAACCTGTTTGATAATGGTCATTTATGTAACCTGCAGGTTAGTGTCAGCGCCAAGTTGTATGACTTCATCCACTTCCTCTGGCTCAACGAAGCTCCTGTTGGTGAACTGCATTAAGAATTTGCTAGTATGGGCTTGTCTGGTTCCGTGTATGTGTGTGTAAAACCACAGTATCAGCTTTGCCACTGATTCTCCCTCTATTTACAACATCATTGTCTCATAGATCTTCTACTCATCAATAAGTTTATGAATGTATCATTTCGTGTAAATATATAAAAGGAAAATCAAATAATTTGTGTCATAGCAAAGCAAACTGAGAAACTTTCATCACAACAAGAGAGTCCCCACGGAAATCAGAATGAGAGATGACAATCCAATTGCTATAGAATCAGCATTACCCGCAGGAAGATCTTTCGGATTCGGTGAAGTTGATCCCCCGGCGACTGGTGTTGGAGACGACTTAGGAGAAGGTGCATCGCATGTGCCAAAAGGTGCATTTGACTGTATAGAAAACCACGCATGTATCATTAACTCAATCTTAAGTGAGTTTCAAGAAACAAGAACCCATCTTAGATAAAGCCCTGCGTTATATAGGAAGAAGAATGTGTTGTGTTAGAAACAACGCACCTTGCAGTAGACTAAGCTATCACAACCACAAGTAAGACGACCGTTTGCTTCATCTACAGCTTCTGCAGCTCCTCCACCGTCATTCCTCTGCATTTAAACATCAATAGCACAAGAGATTCAGAAAATTTTAACTTCAGGGGTTCTTTAGAAGGAACAAAGTTTTTAGAAGTTAAGGACCTGATAAAAATCCACGGCTATGAAGTTAGGCCACCGTTTACCAGCTGCGTCATGGCAAGTTTTCACCATATCAATCAATGGAGAGGAATTATCCGCACAAGCCTGCGTCGAATTTGGATCAGTTCCAAAGTAGTTCTGAAATACCAAAGAACGAGACTTAGTATTCAATGAAGAAGATTCAGATCGACTAGAACATGATCCTTCCTTCATTCCATCATTGCCATCTACATAACACCACAAACATCATCTTGTTAAACTGGTCCCTATGGAGATTTCATGTTTGATTCAAGTTCATAAAACACTCACATTGGTTTTCAACCATGTAATTCCACTGGTAAGCAATTCCTTCTGAAGCTTCTTTACCCTTACTTGAAGTAAAAACCACAAGCCTTTGGTTCTGCTTCACCATATCATCTACTGTTGGCCAGTCCTTACCGTCTTTAGGCATTCTCGAAACTGGTAACTGGAATTTACTCAATCCAGATGCTTTGAACACCTTCACAAAGCACATGATTGATTCTCGCATCAGATATATCGAAAACAGTAGTGAATCAATAGCAATTTGGCAAATGTACCTTAGTCAATCCATTTGGAGATTTGACATAATCTTCAAGGATGATAGTAACAATCTCAGACGGGTTTGATTCAAGAAAATCATTGATCTCTTTAAGCGCATTGATAGCCGGTTGCTGAATGTTAATCCGTTCTTAAAATCCAAACTTCAACAAAAACTCATACACAGAATTCAAATGGTTCAAATGCAACTTACAAAGGCTGTGAAGTTAAAGCAAGTCCCTCCAGTAGAATGACACAACCATATATCGTTCTGAAAATCATATGTATCGAGCATAATCCCTCTCACACCATTCTACAATAACACCGACAAAAACATAACCGACAAGACCACAATCTCAGTTTCAGTTACAGCTCAAAGATTCACATTTCAACATGTAAAGTACAAATTTCTAAGAAGTCCAAAAAAGTTGATTAAACAAAGGAAAAAGGTTTCATTAAAAACAAAGCCACCAACTAAAGCTGAAATTGTCTTTTATTAAAACCCAAGGCAACAATACTTGCAAACTAAGTCAAACACCAAAAATAGTCAAAACTTGTGAAGGAGATGAAAGTAGACCTTGAGCTGTTTAGTAATGGAGTCTTCTTGATTCTTTGGTGATAAAAGGATTGAGCCAGTTGCTGATTTCTCCCCCATGATTGCATACGAATTGTGTGTCGTTAGCCAAGAGTACTTATTAAACGGCAAACCATTCACCTACTCATCATCAAAACCACATGCAGTTCATCATGAATGAAAGATGAAAAATCAAATCAAGAAAAGTTAAGAAATTGAAATTCGAACCTTAGAAGTCGGGTTAAGAGGTCGGATCCGGGTACAAATAGACCCGGAGTTTCCACTCGCCGGGCAACTCTGACAACTCAATCCGGTGTCGCATTGGTTGCTCGAACTACATGTTTCTCCCATCTGTGAATCAAAACCTCTCTGTTACTAACTTCTTTTAAAGAATGTTGAAGAATAGAGGAGAAACTGTACACAAACCTCGAGACTGTGAACAAAAGATGATAAACATAAAGCAACGATTATCAGATGACACTTCATGAGGAAACTAGAGCCCTGCATTTGGAAACAGAAACATCAATAATGAAAGTAATCTTCTTTCAGTTTTTGGTTTATTAGAGAACAAAAAGGAATAATTAGAAACGATCGATAAAACCTTCATTTTTTTGGTGTTTTGCTAAGGAAGAAAGAAACAGAGAGAATTAAAGCCAAGATGGAGAGAGTCAGAGAGATTAATATTAATTGGTTTTAAAACACGACGTTCCGTTGACAATTGTACTTTCGAGTGTTTTTTTTTCTGTTTTTTTTTTAGCATATTTTATAAATTTAAATTATCACTAAATCTTTTACATCAACCATTATCAAACAATTTTTTTGACCGTCGGGTCAGAGCATCTGCTTTATAGTTAAGAGATTGCGGTATATCGACAAGAAAAAATCAGAAAATAAAATATTTAACCGCATGAACTCTTGATAGAGAAGAAAAGTTGACCATTGATATAATATTTTTCTATTTTTTTTTCAATTAGCCTACGGCTTTTAATTCATACTCCTACTACTGCAAATAGGGTGTTCGATCTCTGGTGCCATGAATATTTGTAAAGTGACTACACTACTGGTCACTTCTCATTGTACTGGTTGTAGAAAATTCAATTTTTAATATTTAAATTTTTTAAAAAATAACGATATTATTAGACTACTTATCTTTTGTTATTTTAGAGTTTTATTAATTTAATTATTTTGGTCTTTAAAAAAGGTGGTGATTCGTGAACTCAACTATAGAGTTGATGTTCTCACTAGGTTTGTAAGAGAGATATGATATAATTGATTGTAACGAATCTTGGTTTGTGTAATTTGTACTTTATAATATTACCGTTGACAAAAAAATGGTGATTTTTCTAATCAATTATATATTGTTCGATGATCATTTTATTTTATTTTCATATATTCTATCACCACGTTCATTTGATTTATATATCTGCACATTAATATCATGTATTATTCCAACCAAAAAAAGAAACAACGTCATGCATTATCGAAAAATAGATAGAGTCATCATAGATTTTTCTTCTTCGTACAGATTAATATATAAGATTATTTATACTATTAAGAGAGGATGCAATTTAAGAAAAAAATGTTTGAGATTTAACAAAATAAACTCTAAGATTGAAAATACATCAAATGCCATTAAAAATTTAATAATCAAAGAACAAAAAATAAGATTTCATTAATAGCAAAATCGTCAACACATATTTCCTATCCATTTAACCAATAGATAATCCAAGAAAATTGAATCAAGTTAAATGTTTGATAATCAATCAAATCTAATTCAAAATATTTAATATCAAGTTATATCATATTATATATTTGATCTTAGTTTGATACATAAACTAAATAATCACAACATCCAAATATATGAAAATATAATTTTTCTACATGTGTTATGAGTCGGATATATATTGCTCAACATATAAAAGTTATATATATATATATATACATATATGTAGTATTTTTGATATAAAAGATTCGGGTCAATAAAATAAATTCATATTACATCAACTATATTACTTGATTACAATTAACATTGTTAACTGTTCATTTTTTTTTTTTTTTTAAATAAATTAGTTAATCCGGATTCGACACGTGGCGAACCTGACTCTTAAAAATTCTCTTTTAAGAACCGGGTTCGCCACGTGGCGAACCCGGATTGACTACTTTGTTTAAACTAAAAAAAAAAATATTAAAAAATGGTTAGAGACCCCTAATGGGTTTCACCATTGCACTTGCTCTTACAATGAAGAAGCTAAAGCATGGAGCGACTATTATGCTGCTTTTCTTTAAATTTTTTGAAGATCAAATGTTTGCATGAAATTAGATTGCAATATCCTTTTACCTCAGAAAATAAAATTTTAATTATGTAATGAAAAGACTATTATAATTTAATTAGTTAATAGGAACTATTATGTAAGTGGAATAATAGTACTTAATTAAAAATTATAAAAGCATGAGCAATGGTGAACTTTTTAGAAGTTCTTAAAAAAAAATTAAAAAAAGGAAACCAATCAGGGTTCGCCACGTGGCGGACCGGTCTCTTAAAAGGACACCGCAAGAAATGGGTTCGCCACATAGCGAACCCTGATTGACTCAGTTTTTCTAAATTTTTTTCTTTTTATATAAGAAACCCTAAGAAGTTCATTATTGTCGATGGTCTAAGTTTTCATTTTTGTTTGGTTTAGAAACCAACATTGATTAACGAAAATATTTGATTTCTTGCAAAAATATTTTAAGTTCATTAACAGAGTCAATGCTAATATATCATAAAACTATTACATAAGGACCGTTAATGTAAATGGCATATAGCCTAGTGGCATGCCGTAAGTCCACTTAAAACAGTGTGTTTGCATAATGTGGAATCGAGTTCTCATATCTATATTATGTAAAAATTTGACTATTAGACCGGCTAGTTGTGACCCAATATAATCTGGTTTTGACAAAAAAAAAAATACCGTCAATTATAATCTCAGAGTTTACGTGAAAACTACTTGTATTCACACCTGACTGTGACCCAATCACACGAAACCGACCAATCAGGTAGAGTCTCGGTGACCAAACCACGAATTCTTTCTTCAGGCAAACGTACCAAAGAACTAAACGGAGAATAATCATTAACCGTAACCAAATAACGAACCGGAGATTGAACCGAATTCCAACCGGGAAAATCGAATGGATCTCTTGGTGAAATCGAAACCGAAGTCTCGTCTTCTTCGCCACCACAACATGAACCACTATTACTACTACGGCGATGTTCATCATCATCAACGGCTAAGAATGGATGATCCAAAAGCATCTGAGCCGTCCATCTATTCGCTGCGTTTTTCACGAAGCATTTACTCACGAAATCTTTACCTTCTTCCGACAATCCAACCGGAATTTTTGGTACTTCATCTCCAAAACCAATACGAACCATTAAAGACATCACACTGTTCTTAACTCCTTCCTCTAAACACCATGCCGTTTTGCCACTCGACATTTCAACTACACAGCATCCTAATGCCCAAATATCCACCGGAGATTCAAATTCGCCGTGATTTACAGATTCCGGTGCCATATACAAAGGAGTTCCTCTGATCTCAACCTTATTTTCTTCACTTCTCCGTTTAGCTAATCCAAAATCAGATATCTTCACATCTCCATCACCAAAAACCAAAATATTCTCAAGCTTTAAATCACAATGAGAAAATCCATTCCCATGAATATGACACAATCCTTTAACAATCGATCTCGTAAACCTACGCACTTCGAATTCCGGCAACGCTTCACCGGATTTCTTAATCCAATCAGCCAAATTCCCACCAGAAGCATACTCCAAAAACAAATTATAAATCTCTTCTCCATTCTCCACCGTCTTTCCTTCTCCAAAACACCTCACGATCTCCGAACATTCACCGAGATTATCCAACACTTCTCTTTCATTCATCAACGCACCGGAACAAACCACTCCCGATGATTTCACAGCCATTAAAGACGGAAACTCCGTAGAACTTCCAGAAGTACTAGTAGCTAAACTAACGGTAGAGAAGCTTCCATGACCAATTGTTTCTCGACGAATCCACTCCATAAATTTTACAGCTCAAAGCAAAGAAAAATAGAAGAAGAAGAAAAAAAGTTTTCTCTCTACTTTCTTCTTCAGCAACCCTACTTCTGTTTTAATTTATACCCTCTACAAAAAAAAAGGAAAATATAGAAAAGTTTGTTACGAAAGAGTGTATAAATGCACGTGATTATAAATAATTTATAGAAATAATATAAAATCCTCTTGGCAAAGAGAAGAAATAGCGGCCAATAAAGAAAACGTGGGTTGTGAGACTGAACCAAAGACTCTTTTTCTTACTCTCACGCGCTTTTATATTTTTATACTATATGATTTTCAAAATATCGTCTAATATACTAAAATGAAAAATATTTTTTCATTTCAACCAAACCTAAAATTCAAAACAACTCTTACAATTAGATATAAAATAACTTTTTTACACCATTATATATAGAAATTATAAATTAACAAAAATTTAATTAAAATAATTCTTAAAAACTAAAATTAATAAAAATAAATCGGTTATGAAGTTCGTTATTAATTCGGTTTTTGTTCAGGTTTGAATTTAATTTTTTGGGTATACTAATTTAAGACACATTCTAGAATTTTTCTAGTTTTAAATTATTTAATTCGGTATTTTGGTTATTTTGATTTAAGACTTAATGAAATACTTTTTTATTTATCATATAAAGTTTGGTTAAAAATAGATCGAGTTCGGGTTTAGGATAAGATAAACGTGTACATGTACTTTGGTTCTTTTGATTTAAAACTTATTCGGGTATTTTTATTTTCCAAATATGGTTCGGTTCAGTATAGATCGAATTCGGGTCCACATATTTTTATTCAAAAAAAAAAAAAAATATAGATTAACTCTAGAAAACTAAAATTTGGTTCTCTTTGGTTCTGATTCAGATTCGGTTATTTTGGTAGATAGATCTAGGAACCATATGCAAATTTTTTATCGGGTTTAATTCTTCTAATTGGGAACAAGTTTGGTTCAGATTTCGGAATATCTCAAAAATGATATTTTAAAATACCAACACGGATCTAACAAAATAAATGAATACAGTTTTAAAAAAACAATGAATATAGCTAAAAATTCAAAATATTCTTAAAAAATAATAGAAAAACTCTTGGTTTCGCTTCGGGTTCGGCTACAGTTTTTTGGGTACATAGATTTAGGAACTATATGAATATTTTGTCGGGTTTGGTTTCTCTAATTTGTAACAATTTTGGTTTGGATTTTAAGATTCTAAAATAATATCTCAAAAAAAATATTTCAAAATATCAACGCGTATCTAACTAGGTGTGGGCATATGGTTCATCGGTTCGTTTCGTTCGGTTCTTAAAATAATTGAACCAATGGATACTTCATAAAATTTGGTTCGGTTATCCTCGGTTCTGGTTCCAAATGGATACTTGAAATTGGAACCGAAGAGGAACCGAAGAGGAACCGAAATAAATTTGGTTCTCAATCGGTTCCGGTTCCAAATGGTTATTTAGACAAAAACATTAAAAATAACCATTTTGTTACAAAAAAATGTACATAAAACCAAACCGGAACCAAAAAAATTTGTTTGGTTCGGTTCCGTTTGGTTCTTTGGTTCTAGTTTTTATGCTCAACTAATCTTAGGAATAATAAAATCAATTAATGGATTAGTTTCGGTTCTAACTTTGGTTCTCGGTTCGGTTCGGTTTGGTTCCTAACCAAGAACCGTGGTTCCTAAATTATGGAACTGTTCGATTAATTTTTGAGAACCGAACCGGAACCGAAACCAAATTTTCGGTTCGGTTCGGTTCTTCGGTTCCGTTTTTTTACCCAACCCTATATCTAGCGATCTAAATGAACACACAATAAAAAAAATTAAATCTCGCATTATAACACGAATATAATCATAATAATACATAAAATAAAATAAAATTATAGCACTAAGTATAAATTCAGTTTTAGATTATAGTAATGTTATTATTATAAGCTATAAACATATACAAATTGAATGATTTTAACTTGTAAATTTCATTGTGATATATTTGATTTGTTTTTTCTCTTTTATATAATTGATAAATAAGACATTTAGTTTTCTACACGTTTGTTTCAAGATCTACCATGTGACTCGCGTTTTTAAATAAGTAGCGTAAAAATCGGATGGAAGATCTTACCAATATTTTTGGAACTATAACGTGTTAGATATTTTATATGGCTGTGAATATTAAATTACTATATTATTGTTGAAATATTAAGTATTGTTGAGGGTAGTGAGTGAATTTCTCTTGAAGAAACAGTGTTGAATTAATAAAACTCAATATGAAAATTTCATCAATATGTCATTAACGACATGTGCATGCATGCTCTTTTTGTTCATGTATTTAATTTTTTTTTCTTCTGGCGTAGACCACAACTATACGGTCCAATAGCCAAATTCCTACATAATATAGGTGGAAAGACTCGATCCCTGATTATGCAAATGAGCTGCCTTAAGTGAATTTACTGTCAACCACTAGTTTAAAAGCCATTTTACCTTCATGTATTTATTTAAAAACTAAACTTTGTAATTTATAGTTTGTAAATAACTAAAATTAGTTGTATTAAATCTTCACTTTTTCTAGTTTACTGTTCTCCAAATACCGAATAAGTTAGTTAATCCAGTCAATGAATCAATGTTTCTAATTCTCTTGCTTGTTAATTCAAGAAACTAATCACATACCTAAAATGTAATTAACATTTAACAATTATTAGCAAATGTAAACACTTGAAGTTTTAGGATTAGTCCACATGGGTAATTATATTATGTTCAATTGTTAAAAGACATATTCATGTTTAATTAAAGCAGCTAACAATTTCACATGTCTTGTAGCTAAAGGCTTCTTGACTTGCCAACAAATTCTTTGAATATATTGTTTTGTAAACTAATTAATATAAATAAATCAATATACCCAAAAATCATTAGTTAGCTAATGTTTTCTAAGTCTTCGTATTATCTACATGCTTAAGGTAGTTTGTTACATGATGACTTAATTAAAACTCAAAACGAGATTATCAATAGTTAAACTTTATTGAAAATACACATTTAGGTGTGAACTGCGAAGTATTGGTCAATGATTAACGATTTTTGATTTTGGTAAAAAATGATTAAATGATAACAAATGAATGGAAGCTTCTACCAATTATTATTAAATGCAC
>JAKUCM010000007.1:247500-280000 GCA_023374145.1 Lepidium sativum | reverse complement strand
GCTCTTCTTTCTCTGAAAAAAAATAATCTTGCGCTTAGAATGAGACGGATGACCTTTCATATTATCCGACTTTCTTTCCGGGTTGACTTCGTCCTGCTCGATCCCTCTTTTTCATAACCGGCCTATCTATCGTCTTGGAATCCAAATCGCTTGAAAGCGTAGGAGTGGAAGATCTTTCCTTCAAGAGTGAATCCCAGTATCAAAGATTCATTCAAACTACTATCCAGAGGCGAAGAAGCAAGAAAACTCCAGCGCTAACTAGCTCATCTTTATTCTAGTTGGAGTGAGACGATCCTTCTTTAGGGTAGGGTCCTGATCATTCCATTGGGGAGAAAGCAGGAGTCATCCATATATAGTATAGATGAATAGTACCAGTGGCGTCTAGGATGAAGACGGGGAGTGACCGGGTTATAAGTTGGGCAGCAGTGTTCTCACTTCCAGGAAGACCTACATCTGGGAGGAGAGCGGCAAAAAGAGGGCAGGGCCTCTCTACAGTGCAGGTTCTAAGACTAGGCGAAGATCGGAGATTAAACACGAATCATCAATTCCTTTGACCATTCGTTTTGAGCCTCCAATTCTTTTCGAAATGCTAACGAGGTTCAATGACGCCGACGAAGGGAACCAGCGGAAAGGCTCTCAAAGGCAGGCGCGTAGCATAGGCAGACTCATAGGATAAGGCTGTGCGTGTGAATCCCAACTATTTGGCTCCTTTTAATTCATTCTATTTCTAGAAATGGCTACTCGACCTATTTGGAAAGAGCTACTCTAAAGCCTATTCTATTGGTAACTTTTCAGTCGAATTTCAGTTTCAGAGATCACGCCAAGACCGTAGGAATAAAAAAAACCACTTCTCATTCAGGAGCGGGAAAGGAAAGATGAATTAAGCGGTCATCGAGATCTTTACAGAAAATATAAGCATTAAAAAAAATGAAAAAGCAGTGATACAGGAAGCTGTTTCCAGTAGAACTATTGACCGAAGAGCCTGACTACCAGAGCTAGTAAGCTAGCGGAAGAGCTCAGCTCCTACTATAAGCTGATGAAGAGCTACTATCACCAAGAGAGGGCGAAGAAACTCATTAATTCATTGATGAGGGCTCCCCATTCTCTTTCTAAATCTGCAGTCCAATCCTTCCTAATTTCGAAACTCATCCTTAAGTTACCAGGGGCAAGGTGGATATGAATCAAGAGAATAAGCTCTTTAATCAGAATACATAGTTGAATTGAGTAAGAAAAGAAATGATGGTTGACTCATTCAAGTGAGAAATCGGATCAAGAAAACACCGCCCAAATAAGCTTCGCCATGAGTGGATCAGGTCCTTTAAGGCGATCCCGCGAAGCCGGTCCCCGGTGTCTAAGATCCTATCTGACTATTGAGGAGAGCTGATCTTCACGACGAACTTTTGTTGATAGTGCTTTGCTTAACACTAAGAAGTTCGATCATCAAACTACGAGATAAACATCTTGCGGGCAGTTGTTGTGAACAAAGGAATGAATCTTTGGGTTTCCTCTCAACAACAGAATTTTGTTCAGGAGTTTCAGGGCAAGAATGATAAGAAAGAATGCCTTTTTCTTGAAAAAGAGTGTGAAATTTGAGTTCATGAGCATTATCGGCTCTAACAGCTTTGGCTACCCTTTTGTATTGAGTTTCTATGAGCTTTAGAAACCCTGGGAAGACAGTGAGAACCTCACTTTTACTTTTGAGAAGATAGACCCAAGTAGCCCTTGAATGATCATCCACTATGGTTCAAAAATATCGAAAACCTTCTGTTCTGAGGTTTCAACTGAAAAAGGGCCCCAAATGTCAATGTGAATCAGATCAAAAGGTTCATCACAAATGTTATTATGAGATTGAAAAGGTAAGTGTTTTTGTTTAGCCAAAGGACATATTTTACAAATGGTCTGATTGACCTTTTTATTCTTATGAGTAGGGAGTCAATCTGAAAGGATAGCAGTTTTAGAAGAAGAAGGATGGCCTAGCCTGTTATGCCAAGTGTGAGAATCTGCAATAACAGAGGCACTAAAAAAAGTAGTACCTGAAAGAGATGGATCAGAATCCAAAACATAGAGGTTTGATACTTCACATAAATTTTAATTTTTACGAATTCGTCTTTCTAAATTCAACTATTAGCATAGCATTAAGTAGTAAACATTTTACACTAGGAGCTGCGCCCATACCACACACATACATGCAAACATAAGAAATCAAACAAAGACAAAGAAAAGCTATTTCTAGTATACTTCTTCACTTCAGATAATCCAACCGAGATGTGATTGCGATGATGCTACCAGAAGGAGGTGATGTCTTCGCGCTACGATCGAAAGATCAAGAATAAAATAATGACTTTTCGAGGAATCATGTTAACGAAACGAATCCAACAGGCTTGACCGCATACCTACTCCTGAAAGGAGTCAAGCTTATTACTTTTAGTTACTAGTTATAGTTATCCCGGGTAAGCATACTTTTTAGTAGTTTCAGTGTATTCAACTCTTATCTATAGAAAGCGAGCGGAGTCCAGTAGTGAAATTACTTTATTTAGTAAATGAATACAGTGTCTACTAAGGAAAGTTAGAGGTAAGGCGGGAACAGCTTCCATCTTTATCTTTATTAAGCTGGAAAATAGAAAGCCGGGGCTCCACGAAACTCGCTAATAGATAGAAATTTTATCAGGGAAAAAGAACATCTATCTCCGGTCTTGTGGAACTTCTGTCGTCCCGTTCATTGTGCTTCCTCGGCCCTGCTAGCCATTTGCTTGCTCGAACAACTGGAAGTCCCCCCACCCCATTCTTTGCCTCATCCTGGGGAGCGGTTTGTTGCCATTTAAATCCCTTGTTGAAGGGGCTGGCTTACCAAACCAACTTACCAAATCGACTCTCCCTCTACTCTCTACCTTTCTTCCCTACAAACTCTTAACCTCAATCCAGGGCTAAGGGGACTAACAACTGGCTTCCCATCACTAACCAGCTAACCTCCTTAGAAAAACTCTATCCCCTGTTTCAAGTAACCTTAATCTAGGGCTAGGGGAACTAGGGACAGACCTAACTCCCATTCCTCCAATCCTTAACCAACTAATCTAATCTCCTAACCTGGGATTCCTTAACCAACTACCAATTAAAAGATTAAAAGCTCACTGAGAACAGATTTATATAGTTAGAAATTCAATTACTGACCTTTCTCACCCTCGCTCAATTCATTGATAATTTTGGCTCAATTCTTCCATTAGTGAAATGGGAAAGAAAGGCTAAGTCAGGAAGTCCGTAGAGTAGCGGAGCTAATTTCAGGGAGAAATCAATCACTGAAACACAGTATTCGCACCTTACTTGATTCATTCCTTCCACCCGAAAGCCCCTGCTGCCTGCCTGGGATGAGCGTCCTCTGATCTAAATAAGAGCTCCTGTTTGCTTTCTGGCAATGAGCTAGCTTAACCCTGATTGCGACAGGCTTAATACAGTCATGTTGGATCTCCTATTCGTTCTGCTACCAGGAAGAGAAAGAAAGACTGATTGCGACAGCTCAACCGGATGAGACATCTCTTATTTACAGAACTGTGCCAACCGTGCTTCCTACCAACTCCGCCAACCCCAGACGGGGATATTGATTTAGCCGCACCTGAACCCGCAACTGCTGCCTCTACTCCGCTTACTTCTTGTGCCGACTTCGACTGCCTTATTTCGGGTGAAGAGTAAGGGGTGGTAGGCTTAGTAGGGCTCGAACCTACAATATAACCGTTATGAGCGGTACGTTTCAACCAATTAAACTATAAGCCCCTACGGATCTCTACATGCAATTTGCTCACTTCGGGAAGAGCGGACGCAAGCAAAGGGGAGGCCTTTGCTCTATCTGCTTCTTCCTCTTCCCAGGAATGCCCAATTAGATAAAATAATGATTTTCTTATTGTTTATAGATAGATAATCTTATATATCTATTATTTATAATAATAATAAAATAAAGCAAGCGGTCCTTTCGCGACTCAAACTGCCGGTACGCTTTCCGGCTCGCAACGACTCAAACGGGCGGGGGCTCTCTATTTGCTTGCAATGCCGGTTGTTCGCGTTTAGTTAAAAGTAGAAGTAGAGGGCGCCCTTTTCCCCACACTTAAAAAAAGTATAAAAGTCTAAAGTACATAAAAAGTAAGAAAGAAAAACTTAGTTACGGGAACATCCAACAGAACCTTGTGAATAATTGTCGATGAAAATAACATAGTACTTCAAACCTTGAACAGAGGAGAGGTAACTGGGGCAGGTCCCAATACCAATAAGTAAGAGTTCATCCGTTCTCAAGGAAGTAAAGCTTGATAACTAGAGCTAGAGAAGGGTAGTCTGCTACTCTTTGCAATCTGACAGAATTAATAAATTCCAGAGACTTCTCTTTATTTATAGACTTCCGCCTATACTATAGCGAGATGGATTTCCCACAACAGAATCAGAGCTTCTTTTCTTGCTTCCAACCGTTCGCTCTCTCTTCTATATCTATATAGAAAGGGAAGTGAACCAGTTCCTAATCAGAGTCTTGCTTCGCCTGTCGACTCACTCTCTTTAGAACAGATTTCAAGAGATGCTGGCTCCTTCAACTATAAAGAAATCCGATTAGTCTTGCTGGCAGCTAGGTTATAGAATAAGGATAGCTCACAAGCTTAAGGAGGCTTCATACGTCGATAAACAGAGAGAGTCACAGAAGCTCCGCTGATTGAAAGATGCGCTCTGGACATAATGTCTAAGGTGAGATTCCTTCTTTGGTTATTATCAGAATATGGAATCACGTAGTGTACCTTGTTCTAGGGAAAATAAGATCTAAAAGGGTGGTGAGAAAGGAAGGAATTAGAACAAGATTGGTTGATCGAAAGGAAAGAACAACATCCAAAGTACGATCTCGAGCTACTAAAGCTGGTTTAGAAGGGTCCACAAAGCCAAGAAATCAAACTCCTAGCTCAGAGAGCACAAATCCTTGATCAACTAGCCTAGCAAACAACTCAGAAATCAAGAGCATCGCTAACAAGAGGATGTGGCCAATTACCAGTTGGCTTGGAGCAAAGAGAGAGAGAAAGAGATTCGACTTGTATAAGAGGGAAAGACAAGATCTGAGTAAAGAAAGAGTGCGAGTTAGAGGCGGCTGTGTAAGAGTGTCTCTTTAGGGTTTGTGTAACCAAGCATTCCTAGTTGAGATCCGAGGTAATCTCGGCGAGACGTAGCGTTTCCGGTTTGAAGCGCCCCTTTCCCTTGACTTTGACCGCTATTCTTCCAAAGCAGGAATGCGGGCACCTTTATCAGGAAAAAATACACTACATCCAATGCGGGAGGCTTGCAGACCTTTTCCTGCTTTCTTCAGTATTCCCTTCATACCTCTTTGAGTTAATCCAGCCTTGTGACTTAGCGTTGATGGTAGTACCCCTTGGTTGTGCTTCAACCGTGCCAAGCTAAGAACAATTCAATACCCGTCTACTTTTTGAAAAAAGGAAGATTTCTGCTACCTTCGGAAAACAAGGTCAAAATGACCGGCTTTCGCGAAAGCTACTTTGAGCGGTGCTTCTCCTGTCGACTCATAGAAACTAGAACCAATCTGTTTTGTTCCACTTTGAAGTGAAGCATGACCGGAAAAAGATCAAATCCTTCCCGGCCTTTCTTACCATTATTCCATGCTAGGATCGGCTGCTTCCTCTCCTTTCAGTCGAGTTACTAAAGTACCTCTTCTGAAAGCATTTGAGACTTCTCGTGCTGAAAAAGATAATTTCATTGACCTACGGCACGGAAGGAAAGCACCGCTGCTAGCTCGCCTTGTCCACGGAACTTATCCTGTTGAGAATCCTATCTTGCTTGACTGCGCTGGGAAGTCTTTCCTTAAAGCATTGATTTGACTTGGAGTATCCGCTTAAGTGAGAAAAGGAACTTGATTTAGCTTGAACCTTGAGCCGTAGAAGAGGACCTTTCAGAAGGACGGCTGGCTTTAGCCCTTGAGCATGGACGAGAGTGAACCTATTTAAAGGTTTACTGTATCGTTTACTGGTGATGGGAATATGTAATATTGTTGTAGAAGTTTCCAGCCTCACAGGCTTTAGATTGAACTATGGAACCGAGCGAAGACCTTTGAGATTGAGATTCCCCAGTCCACTTATGAAATGGATCCGGATTAACCGCTTTCGAGAGATGTAAAGTCACCTTCGCCTTTGCTTTTCGTATTCTATGCGGCTTTCTCCAACTCTAATCTCAGGTTTTTCCTTCTCTATGAACTTTATAGATTGATCCACAAAGAGATTGTACCTACTTCAGTATAAGTTTATCCTGAACCCTATGGCACTTCGTTGCTTGCTCCAGTGAGCTACCTATTTAATGAAAGGGATATTATTCTCCTTTTTCAGTGTGTGTACACGCTTTCAAGCGGAAAAGATGAACTCAGACTAATAAAAGGAAACGGAACTTAGAAAACAAAACAACTAAGGATGGGCTCTCCGGTGGATGAAACGACCCCTAGGAGTCCCTCCGATTGGGTGAGGGCGAAGCAAATCTACAATCCTTATGGGAGGATGGGAGGCCTACCACAAATATGGGGATGAAAACAGGCAAACGGTCTCATACGTCGTAAATAAGCATTCTTAATGTCAAGTTGGTAGATAGGCCATAGCTGTCGCCAAGTCTATTAGAACCATCACAGTTTCAAATTTAGTAAGCGAAGGTCTCTTTATCATCCTTCCCAATCACTTGCGTCTACCCTTTAGCTACTAATGACGCTTTCTATCTCTCAATAGAACCATCAGGATGAGACTGGATCTTATACATTAGAGCCTATAAGCCTTTGTATTAGGTGGTAATGTCCGAAGTCTTCTTGGATTTGAGTGCACCAATTTATTTTTGCATGGCCTCTTTGGTCTCATTCTTTTTCTGAGAAGAAGGTTCAGAGACAGCAAGAAGATTGTTCAAAGAAGCTAGATAGTCTGCTGGGAATGTGTGTCTATTATGCAGAGGAATTGAAAGAGAATGTGAACAGAGAATCAACATAAAGTTTCCCTTCTTCTTTGGTACCGTAGAAGCTTGGCGATGTGAAAAGATAGAATTCTTGAACGAGCGAAGAAGCAATCGGGGCAGCGTATAGCCTTAGTCACGCGCATCCCTTTCCTGCATAAAGATGAGCTAGATAGCACGGCTTTGAAAGAAAGATATCTGAGGCAATTTTCCATTCACCTTTTCTTGCTGGTCAAGATAGTAAGCCGAGACTTCTGTAGTAGCTTTCTGTTGATTGGATAAGGAGTCAGTTGAAAGTGGTGAATAAGACCTGCAAATCCCCCTCTAAATGGTTGCCTTTTTTCATTTTCAATCTGTAAATTCATGAAGTCAAGAAGTGTAGCCGAATCAAATAGTTGGCTCTAGTCTAATTGACTACTTGGAAAGAAAAAAGTGATTTAGTGAAGTCTCTTTGATGCGCTACGAAGGTCAAGCAGGAAACAGGGGAGCCCTTTCGACCTAAGCCAGGCTAATAGGTTGGTTGAGTGACCAGGAGAGTAGACCAGAGAAAGGTTATGTAATAGAGGCAATAGTGAGCCCCGAAGAGTGCTTTTCTATTCTTCCCCTTATTCGCTACGTATTCCTTTCACTGGGATTTTTCATCGCTCCTAATACTACGACAAGGCTCGCTTATGGCTCGCTCCCGTGGCTCTAGTAGTCCATTTTATTCAGAATTCTTCTTTCTTTTTGTTGATGGTGCGTTGGAAGGGACGAAAGGAGCTAGTGAGCAATGACATCCGCGCGGGGAATAGGCTTGCTTCTTCCTAGCGATCGGGCGGTCCTCCCTCTTCCTGTTCACCGCCGGTTCGCCCACTGCTGCTTTCATAGATGTCGTGCGAAGGGACAGAGCTAATGGATGCCTATTCCGTTCTCCTGCTCCTGCTCCAGCTCAAGAGTTCAAACGGACAGAAGAGAGTCCTGCTACCGAAAAAAAAAGTGCATAATATTGGATTCAAACAAATGGGATTTATTCACGAATACGATTTCTATTGATTGAAAGCTTTCCTATTACTGATGGCAGGCGGGCGAGACGGAGACCGTCGAAGAAGTGCCTTGACGCGCCGCAGCCACTACTTTGACTCCTTTTATGCAATTATGAACTCCACGGAACTTTCTCGATTCCAACGCAACTTATCCTTTTGGAGCTGACGTAACAAACTAGGCAAGCCTCCCAACGAAGCCAACATAAATCCTATCCGAATAAAAAAAATAAAAGGCAGTTTCATTATGGTGGTATACCAACCTCCTGTTCTGGAACTTCCAGTTCCAATCGAAGCATATAGATCCGTAAATAGATTTGTATGTATAGCCACTTCAGCCGTGCTCGTCCTTTCTCGAAAGTATCTTTTTTCTGGGAACATGGTTAACCAAAAATTATTATGTTTGCGATTCTTCATCCACCAATGCAGAAAATGCTCAAGTTTTCCATTCTTATATGAGGCCGGAAAGTTTATTAGCAAGAGGTCGGCATGAAGTGATTCATCATGCTCAAACATGAGCCGATCGTTCGTTAGGGACGGTTTATAGATCATCAAATTCCCACAAATGGAATGAGAAGTGGGTCCATGTAAATGATCGAGACCTCGCAAACAACAACGCTCCTTCCCCATATGGAGTTCGGAACCCAAAGGCAATCGTTGAGTGAACTGTATCTTCTTTGTGTTAGTTGACCTAAGCCGCACCATTACTGCTGGGGTGGGGCTCGGCCTCCGAACCGTACGTGGGACGAGTTTCTGCCTCATACAGCTCGGGCCGAAGACCGGGGGAAGTTTAGGAGAGATGGGGAGACCCAGCAGCTGCCGGTCGGGGCGGGGGTAAGCTTGTGAAGAAGCGAGCTTACCCCCCCAAAAAAACCAATCCTATAGCGCTAGCGCTTCGCGTTCTTTCTATTTTATCTCATTTCATTCCGGGATAGGCGGCTAATACTAATCTAATAAGTGAAGTAGTCGTCGTCTGACCAATTGACTCGGACACCAGACCGCTCGTGCCCGCCCATTCTGTCTCGCCCTAAATGGAATGGCTCTCTTAGTTACGCTGCACCCCGACCCGAGTCCCCACGTCCGCTCTTCTCCGCCCGCAACCTAAGAAGTTGGCTTTGCCAACACAACATTAGGGCCGTCCCCTTCATTCTATGCTGACCCCGGCCCGGGGCTGGCTTTTTGGGAAGCCCGTTCCCACCGCGCTCATGGCCCGGCTGGCCTGCCAGCGGTAGTGGGAATTATCCCGTTCCCTGGTCAAAGACTTGATTGGATGCGGGATCTACTCCACGAGGAGCGGTACGGACGTAGATGATATCATCACGACCTCTCTTTTCGTACCGCTAGGGATGCTTAACGCCACTTCGCCAACTAGCGTTACCCGCGCTTTCGTGTCTCTCAGTGTGGTCAGCACTGGGTGTTTCCGAGCAGCGAAGCTTACACCCATTCGCATTAGTTCATCCAAAGTTCCTTACCCTTATGCACGAATTTTAGAATAAGCCATCTTCCTATCAAGGTTAAGGAGTCAACTGAGCATCTCAGCGGCGGGATTGAATACCCGGATCGAATCAGAGTTCACGCCGCCCGCCCTGAACAAATAGGAGGCGTGGGCCACAGGTCGCACATAAGCCGCCGGGTCGCACGACAGAAGAACACCCAACATACAGATGCACACTCCTCCATGTGAAATATTCATCTTCATTGGAACCTTTTGGTAGTAGTCGTGACCAACAGCCATAGCCATCAGCTGTCGGCTCCTTGGTAAGGCGAGAGCTTCAAGCCCGATTTCTGGTGGCACGCCCCCCACACAAGCACCACCCAACTCAGGGGGGACGGGGAAAGCTATAGGCCCAAAACCTTCGACCCTTCTTTCTAAATCTAAATGGGGGTGCCCGGAGCACCTCATCTTGTCATTTCGTCGTTGCTCATTCCCGTTCGGCCGAAGTGTTTGGCCTTTCCTTATCCGCGCCCGCTCACGCTTCGCTGACCTATCGCGTGCTAAAAAGAGGAAAGTACGAAAGAATAGTAAACAGAGCACACCGCAGAAAGATTCTAAATATGAGAAGTCCCCCTTGGATTCGAGAAGACGGAAATGAAGAACGGGAACGAAAAAAAATAAGGCCTTTCTAGCTCTAGTTTCGGATGAGCTTCTCCCAATTATGTCTGGTAATAGAATAGGGCGACTTGCTCTGACCAAGACTCCACTTTTTGCTCCGTCCATGGAGCGTATGATTTTCCTGGAATGTAGATAGACCAAAAGAGGGAATGAAGAGATAGGAATAGGAATTATAGTACCATTGGAAGAAGGGGCACCCGTGGGAACATCTCTACTGACGAACCATTTCAATAGTACGGGTGCTGCCGTGCCACAAGGCACGACCATAAAAATAATAAAAAAGAAAAAGTTATGTAGTTGGACCATCTGCTCTATCCGTTCGAGTTTGGCTTCTCTAAAGAAGAGAAGGCGCTAAAAATGAAAATGTTCGCAAGGCATACCGAAAGGATACCAATGAAGCCGACCATTAATGACTAGTTCGAACACCAGGAGCGGAAGGAGGGACTTGAACCCTCAACCTTAGCCTTGGCAAGGCTATGCTCTACCATTAAGCTATTTCCGCCAGCTACGGTAGTGGCGAAGCACTACTGAGCAATTCACGTATTACTTGATACGGACGACTTATGTTTTTCCGCCGGACCACGCTCTTGACCTCCGATCGAGCTACGAGCACGAGTAGGTAGGCGGCTAGGGGGGGGGGCGGCTGGGCTGGGAAGGAAGGTTTTTTTTCCCTCTTTTTGCTTCGCGCCAGATGAGATGATGATTAGTGGGTAAGGTCCAGTGTGTGCTCTTGATCACAATCACTAAAGAGGCGGGCTGGCTGGGCTGCCTTTTCAATCAATCTCCGGCCGCTCAGCGCCGCTATTGGAGTTGTAAGGAGTGAAGGTCTCGAGTCGAGCTGGGGCCTCATTTCATTCTCGTAACGTGCACCACAAGACCAGACAAGTGACTCCCTCGCCTCGCAGCGGCGGCATCAGTCTTTTTTTTTAAGTTTAGTCATTTCCTTTCCTAAGACGGCTCCTCTTATTCTACGATAATCCAAGCAGCAGCTGCACGAGTCCGCTCGGAACCAGTCGATTCCTGAGCCATTCGTTCTCCCCTCTCGGTTTCCGTTTGCCAGCCAACTAGAGAACCAACAGTGAATAAACTTAAAGAACCGCTGATTTTGACCGATGAGAAAAAGTGAGATTGGAGATATCATCTGGTCAGTGAGTGCATAAATGGATCCAACTACAAAGCCTTCTTTGCTCTCTCCACCCCTCCTCCCAATGGGCATAAGGATAAGGGTTAGTTACGTCATGTACGAAACTTTCTTTTTAGTATACCACTTCTGGCTCGTCATGCTGCATCTCTTCCGAGACCAGGACCTTTTATCACTCGTTGATGGAACCTCACCCTCAGGCTCCAAAATAGTCGTTTTTACGCTTCCGGGGGTCTCCCTCTCTACAGTGAGGTTCTGTTTGAAGTTATGATTGAGACAATGAGTCATAGGTCTTTCTTTTATTCCCTTGGAAATGAATCACCAAGAAAAAGGCTATTCATTAGCAACAAAAAGAGTAAGACAGGGCGCAGCACTAGAAGAAGAGCGCGACCGAAACCAAGCATGAAAGATTTACTGTGATGCTACGTGCATACACTGATCACTACGGAGAATAGAAAAGATGTCATAAAGCATAGGGACACCGACTTCCCCAAAAAACCATTGATTGGGATCGATATAACAGAGTGTGCTCGATAGGAATCACTATTATGTCCCCGAATGGAATGTATGTCACCTTTTTTCTTTCCCTTTTAGACCAACCTGCCGCGTATAGTTTAGTCGTTTCTTTATGCGAGGGTTTATTCTCCAGTTTCGGGTGCCTCCGGCTGGGAAGAAGCCCTAATCTTCGAGTCAGGAGATACCTTGAGAACAGTGAAAGCGGAATCCTATTTTATTTAGTTTAGAAGAAGGCTTTGTCTCGTCCCTTCCCATTGTAATTGTAGGAGGGAAAGTAAAAGGAGTTATTTTAAACCACCCTGCCCCTAGCCCTACCACAGAATAAAGATATAGCCCTATAACCTGGTTTTCAGCAGATCTAGAATCTACTGCCCCTCTTTCAACAAACTTGCTTGCTATCCCAGCGCGTCTATCCTTAGTTGTCGTGTCTAGCAAGCGAGAAAACGTAACGCGCTAACGAACGCACTTACGTAGTAACCCCTACGCTTTCTGCTGGCGCTACCTTGGATACGCCAACCCAGCGAGACGGGCCTACAGTAGAAGAAGGTAAACTGAAGCTACATCAACTATCGAAGCTGTTGAGTCGGCGGAAGAAGTGAAATCATCTGCAGCAGCCAATTAGATTAGGAACCATCAGACTGATCAATCCCTAGTTAAAGCTATGGTTCTTTATAGGCTCTTCCCCGGCTAGTCCTCAAGCCATGCCAGTCATAATATAATCTCTTCCAGCCAAGGCAGTTGAAGAAGGACTAGAGTAAAGGGAGGAGCACACAAGGCTCGTTCCGTACTTGACTTACGAGCTCGCCTCTATCTCTAACAAAGGAAAAGGATTCAATCCAGTCCCAAGCGTACCTGGGGCTAACCTGTTTACCGTATCCTTAGAGGTCTGCCCGTCGGTACCTCATTTAATTAAGGCGGCCCCTCAACCGCTTTTGGGGTCTTTTTCGACTTGTAATTACTGAAAAGCTCATCGGGAGTACGTATCCTATAAAAGCTGTTACAATCATTAAGAAGAAGGTAAACCACAATGAGAAACCTACTTGTACTAGTCAGTTGATTACCATTTGAAGCAAAAAAAAAGTGCATTAAGAGTCACGATTATGCTCAGGGCGACTGCTCCAGTCAGTACTGGTATGGTCTTAGCGGTTCTTGACTATTTGCATCTTTCTATGAGTTGGCTACTAGAGTAATCAAAGAGTGACGGATTCAGGAGTTACTTGCTAGAGATTGGACAAGTGAGGATTATCGGGAGGGTCGCAGATTTGCTCGCGAACAACTATTCGGATGGGGAACTTCGGAGTGAAAATCCTTCTTTACCCACCAACTGCGATGCAGGATCTTCTTGTCGCGGACAAATGTGGAATAGCATGGCCTAGATTGTGTGTGTATTAGGTAGTTCTCTCTCTTTTATAAGAAAGAACTATTATACAACATCCCCAGGCTTGAGTTTTCTAAAAGCATAAGTAGTAAACATTTTTTACTAAGGTTCCCATACATGCAAACATACAAAATAAAACCAAACAAAGATAGTTAGCATAAATAGGACTCCAGTAAGCATCGGAGTAGATCTCTACTAAACAAAGCCAAAGTCATGCATTAAAACACACTACTTTGCGTCTACAGACACTTATTTAAACCTTATAAAAAGAAAAAGAGTCGACGGACTGGACTCTTCTAGTCTCCCCGGTGCCCGTGGGTGACAGCCTGCACTATGAGTGCTTGCTGCTCCGCCCGCAGCGCTTGCTGCCTCCCCTCCAAATCCTCGATATGCTCTCTGGCAGCGCGAATACGCGCTTCTTTCCTGGCAGGATCCAGTGTTCTAACACTCCTCAAAAAGAGGTTTAGCACTCTACGGCGCTCTTGAATCTCATTTTGCAGTTGCCCCATTTCGGCAGCAATTGCAGAAAGCCTGTTTGCAGCATCCATAGCCATACGTGCAAGTACTCAATTTCTTTGATTTGAATTTGATGAAGTGAAGACACTTATCGAGCCTCCATTTATAGAGTGGTAGAGGAATCTCGCCATGCAGTACGAATTGCATGGCTGGCACAATTCTAACTACTATAACCACGCTGCCTGTATGAACAAACAAACTTTGCAGAACCGTTTCACCTAATCGATCGTGGTGAAGTCAGCAATGGATTCGGCGGATCATCCACGTCACGAATTGGATGGCAGGCCCAATTCTGACTAGTTCTCCGCACTACTTTTCTGCAGTTAAAATACTCTTATGCCTATATTAGTGAAAAACTGGCTGGCTCTGGCTACCAAACAAAAGATCCCCAAATCACACTGCCTATATGAACAAACAAGCTTTGTACAACCAGCTTACGTGGAAAAGATTCCATATTCTATGCCAATGGACTCGTGACATCCATGTACTGAGTCGTCAAATGAGCCATGTTAATAAAGCCCAAGCTTATACGCATTGGCCCACAGAGTGCCCCAATAGGGCCCGAATGCAAGACCCAAGCCTACATGGACCCATCCTACAAATGAAGACTTGGGCCTGTTTCGATGAAAGCCCACAGAAGGGAACAAGCCTACCCATCATCAAAGCAAGCCCAAATGCTTGAATGACCTCATTGTCACTTCATCCCTCTCCTTACTCCTCAATATAGTCTATGAGAACGTTTTTCTGACCAACTCTCATGGCTTTAGGAGGGTTTTTTCCTAAGCTAGCTCCCGCCTTCTTCCGGATTTTCTCCTAAATTCCAGCTATGATCGACCTTTCGAATGAATGAAGTTAGAAGCTAAGGGCTTTGGTCGAGTGAAAGCCTTCTTTCGAAACCAAGTCGTAGTGACGAAAGGAAGGCAGACGCGCAGGTTAGATCAGCCCGCCGCTTATTTATCTCGTAGTTCCACTTTAAGATCGTGGAGCAACACCAAAAGAAGTGAGCTTTTAGGGTTAGGAAGCGAGAAGAAGAGTGAAGGTCGCCCCTATAAAGTATGTTCAAAGAATGGCTTGAGTGAAAGCTGGAGTGGCACAAGACAGATTGAAAGCTAAGGGAAGGGAGGTTTGCAAGGAGGTATACTGGCAGAGCAGGAAGATAGGCAAAGGAGAATCGGCCCGATGCCTACACCTATTGAAAGGGGCGACGGCTCAGATGAAGCGAGCCTATCTTGTTTAGTAAGGGAGGCAGTCTAAAGCGATCTGCTCTTCTTCTTCCTCCACTGGAACTATTACTGAAGAAGGAAGGCTTGATGCTAATCGTATTACATCTCCAGCAACTAAAGAAAGAGCTAGAACTGCAACTGCACCTATAGAATCAACTTCAGATGGAAAGGTTTGAAAGAAAGCAGCTAGGAGTGGTTCAGAATCCGATCCCTTTGAGTGGAAGTAATTATCGCTGGTTCCATCCCGGGAGTGCCCTATAAGCATGAGTTACCCTCGATAAAGAGAAGGGGCTAGGAAGGATTCCTTCTGCCAGTAAGCGAGTGGGAGATGCCTTCTTGTCCGGTGAGGGCAAGTATAGAAAGCTTATCATTATCATAGAGTAAGGTTGAGAATAAGAGTCAAGTAGGTCGTCACTGGGCTCTGAAAGCCGAATATAAGTCCTTGTATATGAAGTGTCAGCCAGAAGTCCCACACCAGCTCTAACTCTAAATGAGTCACCCTGAACTACTAGGCCAGATGTCCTACCCGAAGACTTTTTAGCTGTAAACCCTGCTCTTTACTTATCCTTCTATTTTGATATCACACACGTCGATGCGCGTGCCTGCTTTAATAGAGTAGAGAGATGCTTATCTTTTATTCTGGGAGTCAAAAAGGAGCTGCTCTCGAATGCGCTTACCTTGCCTTGTCGTCGATTACCTTCTGACTCTTGTGGGACTTCACAACGCTCATGCCATCCCTCCCCCATTTAGCCAAGGGAGTCTTAGATTCGCAGCATTCATTGGATTGAAGTCAAAAGAAAGAGTTGAGACTCTCCAGATGTAAATACCCACCTGGGAAGTAACCATTCCCTATTTGAAAGAAATTCCTGTATACTTTCCGTTGTCATTGGATCAATATCTATGGTATATAACCCTACTTCACTCCTATTGCTTCAAGAGCTGATTCAATTGTTCGAGGAAGAGGTAAGCTGGGAAGGTTGGGAAGGGAGGAGGGGAACAAGCTAACGGGAGAAGGGGAGAGATAAATTTCACAGTTCAAGGCTTTCAAAGAGTCAAGCTCGGATAGTAGATTAACTGGTGGCAAGAATCCGACCAACAGACTAATCTGGGTATTCCCAAAGATGCTTGACCAGTCGAAGAGGAGGGGCTTCTTTCCACAACTGAAAGAGAATCTGAAACAGGATCGGGAACATAATCTGGAGAAGATTTAGGATCACTGGAACTGAGTATCAAGGTGATTCCCAGAACTTTGGGTACGAGACTAATAGTTCAATTCTATAAGCCATTTCTGAAAACCCTATCATCGAGTTCTTTCAGTACCTTTGAGTCAGCGCCAAATCCTTTCATCCCACCAGTCGGCTAGCATTCCAGTCCTTCTAGCAGTCCTAAAAGCAAATCAGTCCGTCCACAAATCATCTGAAAAAGTGGGTCGATTCCCCCGCCAGATGTTTCATCACTTGTTCAATCCTTTCTTGAAAGAGATGCTCATCTGCTCTGGTTAGCTCGGTAGAGTGGCAGGCGAAATCCGTCTCTCTTTATAGATATAGAATAGGCCGGCTAGTCACTTCTTACTCGTGTAGTGAGAAAATCCTTCTTTTTTTCATGATAATAGTTTTTTACTCTTTATTTTGAAGCAAGGTGGATCTATACGGGAACCGGTAAGTAGATAGTTAGAATCGTATTCTTCTTTCTTCTTGATTGTTTGCACGTTTGTATGAGAATAAAGCTCATCTCCTTCGGTAAGCACATATAGGGTATCGAGCCCTCGGCGCTTGAGAGGACCCCGGGGAGCTCTTCTGTGATAGGCTCCGAGTTCCTGACTCTACTAGGCAACTAAGACATTAGATGAGGGAGTGCTTGTCTGTTTAGCGCTCTGTGGTTCATAGATTGGATATTGAATTCTCCGAAGATGAGTCTCCCTCGAGCCTTACTTCCAAGCACTGCTTCTATAGTCAACAAAGAAGTAGGGTTTCAGACTTCGTCATGAGTTTTACCTTCTGTTCTAAGAAAGAATGCCTGAGCTTCTGTAGCGCGAAGACAAGAACTAGTCAATTTATCTCCAATCTGGAATAAACTTCTTCCTCCATCCATACACTGACATCAGTTACTGAAAACCGAGATATGGGCATAAAGAAAATCAAACTCTTTGCTTTGAATAGCTATCCCGTCGTACTCAAGGGATGAAGGAAGTGAAGTTGAGTTTCCTGCCTCTATCTTCTAGTTATGTACCTTATAGCCCGCCTAGTCCCCGAGTAGAGGGTTTGCTGGGAATTCCTGGTGGAAAAAGATCGTGAAATGGCAATGGCTTTTATTAGTCAGATCCGCCCTTCTCGGTGGTCGTTAGCAGCTGCTATTTGAAATCCATTCCCGCTGCTGTCGTCAACGGTAGAACTCCTCGGGCATCCGTCCGTTCTTGCTTCTGGAGTTCAGGAGTGGATTCGATTCGATGAGAGAGATCAGTCTTTTAGGGGTCATCCCCGAGTGGACGAGCAGAAGGAGATCCCCGGATGATAGGCCTGGGGCGAAAACTCTTCAGAAGTTCTGGCGCTTTCAACCCTCGAAAGAAAATTTGATTGATGAAACAGTGGATTTCGCCGGATCTATAGAACAAAATAGTGACTTTTGAGCCAATGATCCCTATCAGTAGTGATTGATTCCCCTTGGAATCTTAAAAGTCCATTTTCTATTAGCCGAGGTTTGCCATATAAAATAAATACCATTGAGCCGGAGTGGACTGCTTTCGAACGACAGGCTTTTAGTTGAAAAGAAGCCTAAGAAAGCGACTGAACATCGCCTTGGGACAGAAAGAGAGAGAAGGGCGAGTCAAGACTTCCAGTTTTATAAAATAGAAGATCCAGATCTTGGAGCACCTAATCAACCAGTTGAGGAAGAGGAACGAAGGTACTCAGCCTCCTGGGGCAAGTGGGAGCGACACACTGAATGAACCAACTCCAATGGAGCAGGATCAAGAAGAAGTGAAGCTACGTAAAAGTGAGCGTGGTAGAATCTCTCGTCGTCGATTTGAGATTGAGGGAGGACAGGTTGGTTCGAGGACCCCTTGGTCAAAGGAAAGGTACAAAGGAACTCGACCACTTGTTGGGAGAGGTTGTGAAACAAACTCGACTAAAAGGAGAGGTATAAAATGATTCCGGGGCGGAGCCATATGACGCGAGAGTGTAGACTCTGGAACTCAGGGAGCAAGACCCTAAAGAAAGTTCAAGAAGCTATGAAGAGTGGTAAACTCTAAAAGGAAAGATGGAAACTGGGGAGTTGGCTGATAAAGATGGACAGTAACGATTGCGTAATATAAATTTATCGGCCTCGTCATCGAAAGCGGCTTCCAATTGCTCGGAAATTTTCAGCTATATGGGGGGCTTGGATGGTGAGCAAAAACTATTAATCAAGAAGTTGGTCAATTTTCGCATGAAAGAAGGTAAAAGAACGAGAGTTCGTGCTATTGTTTATCAAACTTTTCATCGCCCAGCTCGAACTGAACGCGATGTAATCAAACTTATGGTTGACGCCGTAGAGAATATAAAGCCCATATGCGAAGTAGCAAAAGTAGGAGTAGCGGGTACTATTTATGATGTCCCTGGGATTGTAGCCAGGGATCGTCAACAAACCTTAGCTATTCGTTGGATCCTTGAAGCAGCTTTCAAACGACGTATAAGCTACAGGATAAGCTTAGAGAAATGTTCATTTGCTGAGATACTGGATGCTTACCAAAAGAGGGGAAGTGCACGTAGGAAAAGGGAGAATCTTCATGGACTGGCTTCCACCAATCGAAGTTTCGCGCATTTCAGATGGTGGTAAAGTGAGACCACATAAAGAGCTCTTCGTCATTCAGTCAGATTATTAAGTAAGATATGGTTTGACCCTTTTCCTTTTTGTTTTCATTTTCATCCAGAAAGCCGGCCTTCCTCATACTCCTCCCTTCATTCATTGAGTTAGAGGAATCCATAGGAGGCCCACCCATTATGCATTGCATGAAAGAACCTTTCTTTTTTGTATGACTTCTCTTTTGCCTCAGGTCGAATGAATACGAAAGGGAGATCAATCAAAGAAACAAAAAAGGCCATGAATGAAGAAGTTGGGCCTTTCACCCTCTTTCTAGTTACTCTGGGAGCTGATCTGATAAATGCACTTCAAAGGGAGGGAAGGCTAGGTCTTTCCCATGTTGGTATGGCCGAGCATAAAAGATTTGAAAATGAAGTCAAAATAAGAAAAGGTAGAGAGAAAACTGAACGAAAGCGGTAGCCCCCGTCAGGGCAAGAGAAAGAAAAGTAAGGACTCTTGTTTTCCGCATACGCATATAGGCTGTGAAAAATAAGTCCACTTTTTTAATAGAGAAAGTGAGTGATTCGTCTACTTTCTTAATAAGGTAACGGAACGAACTTCAAGTCCTTCGTAGGACGCCGCCGTTTGCTAAGATGTGCTTCCACATCGTGAGCTTTAGTGCACAAGTCGTCGAATCCCTTAAAGGAAAGGTTTGGGGCAGGAGTATCGACGACAAGTCGTGCCTGAAGTTGTTCATGCACATCTTGAGGAGCTCTTGTTAAGTAAACTTATGGGGACAGGCAAAAGTAAAGGCTCGCCACCTTGCAGTGAATTCCATGACAGGTTCATTATACCTTTGCTTGGTTTTTAGTAGTTCGGGCACTCCAACCCTTCTTTGTGTGTTGCTGAACTGCTTCCTGAACTCCGAGACCCTTGCTTCCCAAGTCGGGATCGACTCTTCAGAGAGGTGGAGGTACAAAGGAAAAAACACTGGAAGGATAGGTAGTTTACTGGCTAGAGAGAGTCAGAAAGCAGTTTAGTAAGGTAGTTTACTGGCTTTCTTCCTTTCTTCAATGCTTGAGGGACTTCTTTACCGTCTAACCTAGTGGAGTTAGGGCGACTAAAGAAGGTTCTTCTCAAGACCTTAAGAGCAGCAAGAAGAAAAGTCAGAAGAAAGCCCAGGGGGTAGTGGCCTTTCTTCTCAGAAGCAAAGGTAAGTCCATTCTGTACCAATTTTTGTTGCTGGAATATATTATATTCGGACTAAACACGGAGTATAAACAAACAGGCTGAGATTATAAAGCTGATCAGACAGAATAACCTCTCTCTTTTTGGTCTTCTTGAGACACATGTTAGGAGGGTTAATAAAGAGACTGTGTTTAGGAAGACTTTTGGTAGCTGTCAGTCTATTGACAATTAGAATTTATCAATTTTGGGGCGCATTCGCGTAAAATGAGACTCCATACAATGGGCTGGCTAGCCTTTCTCTCCGGTTGACCGGGGCAGTATCGACTCCAGCCGTTCCTCCAACGCTAGCAGGCATTAGCCCTACTTTCCTCCCCAACCTTATATGCTAGGACATCCATTCATGAGAGTCAGCTTCGTTTCTTTGCTTTGTCTCGAACACATTCTTAATCAGAAGTTTTACGTAACGCAGACATACTTTCTTTTCTTTTGCTTCTTGGTTGATTTCTTCTATTCTATTCTTACTCCTGCCTATGAAATGGAATCCTTAAGCCTGAAAGCGTACTCAAAGCTTTCTTCCCTAGCATCCATCTTAGCGACTTCCCGCAGGCAAGTATGCAACAGCAACCCGAGCAACTTACTTGACTATTTACATATCTTATTTCCAGCAACAGCTCTTTCTATCTTTCTGGCTGAGCTTTCTACCTACCCATCTCTTTCAAACCTGGTTTGCTACTCGATAGATCCCCTTTCCCCTGCGACGGATGGATCCTGACTTGGCTACTTCAGGTTGATCCGATCAACCAAGAATCTTCCCATTTGCTTACTCCCCGGCATCCTCTTAACTGCGTCAAACCTATGCCATACAATCCTAGCCCATTCATTACCTTCTTCTTCTGTTGATTTTGTGCTCACGGCTTCCTAGATTGAGTAGCTGAACCTAACACTCGTTCTAAAATGAGAAACTTAGCTTACAACTTGGCGGGATATGTGAATTCTTAACTTCTCCCGCCTAGGAAACGAAACGACTTTCAGACCTCAGCTTGAAGATAGGCAGAAGGATGAGCAAGTTTGAAGCCGACGTAGCCAGTTCGAACTAAGCGCTTTGATAAGAAGTTGCTTCTACCCGGCTGCCTTCCTTATATATGAGATATTGAGCTTTCCACAATAGTGATATCTAATCGACTTTCCTAATCTCTTGAAAAGCGTACTTTCTACTTTCCTAAATAGTGATCTATTGAGTAAACCTACTGAAGTAGCTAGCTACCCCGTTCTATTTTCTATCCGGAAGTGCGCAACTGACTTATTGATTTTCTGTTTCTCCTTGAAGAAGACAAGATGAGAATCCTTTCAATTGCTTATCAATTGCTTATTCTCTCCGTTGATTACTATTTTCTTGATCCGCTTCTGAATAGAAGAGATTTGACCTACTTTCATTCACTTCCTTATAGGAGGTCGGGAAAGTTAGCTTCCTACAAGAAAGGATTGCTTCTAGTTCCGTAACACTCATTGATTGGGCATGGAATGGGAATGCTGATTAGGGGGAATAAGAATACATTGACCGGAGGACTGCGCAGGGGATGAAAAGGAATTGATCTGACCCAATCTATTGATCCGGACGGGACTACGAAAGATTTACTTTCTTCCTTCAGCTTGAAAGCGGGAAAGAAAGGAATAGACAGAAGAAAGTATTAGAGAGGAATAAGCGAGTTTCAGAGTAGTCCTAACCTCAGTTGACCGATGATGGTTCTGCTGGTTCTTACTTGAATCTCTTGCTTTGAGAATAATACTTCAAAAAATGCTTTTCTCTTGCGATGTCACCACTCGCTTTATATATAGTATAGGACTAGACCAACTTTCGCCGATCTTCGACCGCTGGCGTATATGAAGCACGTTTTCTCCGTCCCTACCTCCCCTGCACCCGGCCATGGATCAAGGTCTACTTCTTTCTGGTTCTCCTCCGGCACAGGAAAGTAGGTTCGTGGCTCTCCGTCTCCTTTCTTGATGAAGTAAGGATTCATTTCTTTTGTGTCTAGTCGAGTACTTGTTTTGACCCTTGGAATGCTTTTCTATTTTCATTCAGTTTATCCCCTTGTGCCAACCCTTTTCTCGTCTAATAAAGAAAGGAGTCCCGGGCCCTACCTCTACTGAATGGACTTCTACAGCTAACGATCCCTGCTAACAGCCGGCCTTACCTTAAGCGCGTTACAAATGTTCTTGACAGGTTCACCCCTACACTGGGGAGCAAACTGCCTATCTGGGAGGCTCGCGATCAAACTATCAATCTCATAAGAGAGGAAAGCCTCAGAACGAAAGCAGGCACAAAAGGAAAGAGTCACTTGTTATTAATATCAACAATTCTAAATTACAGTGGTATGTTAAATATCCTATTTCGCTGGTTAAAAGCTCGAGAAGATCTTTCCTCATGTGAATTCAAAAAGCAAGGATCTGTCCAATGGATTTGCCTTGAAAACAAAGTCGTATTTGAGTTGGGAAGTTATAGGAAAAAGGTTTGCCTACGGAGAAGACTTAATCAATTCACTTCGTGGATAAACTTCATGGTGTTATTCTTTTGGAATTTCCGGTGGGAAAGACCAGGGGAAGCATTGACACTATGGAAAGAATCTATCTCTGGCAAGGGCAAAAGCGATAGGCCAGATTAACGAGGAAAGGGGGACTGGTTCAACCTCAGGAATGAGAGCAAGCAAGTCCATCTTTGTTCTGGAATTTATAAATCAATAGCACTTGATGGAGATCTGTTGATTAAGTAGATTGCAGTCGAAGCACATTCGGCCCAAAATGCTTTTGACAATCCTGACTCACTTAGCATGCTTCTCACCTTTGTTACTTTGCGGATTCTATGGATATTGATTCACCCGGGCATTCCGATGCATCTTCACTAGTTGCCTTTCAATCAAAGGCCGTCTTCTCTTCCGAAAGCCCTTCTTATTCTAGAGATGAATGTGCAGCTGACTAGGTCCCAAAATGGGGCATTCTGTCAAAGAACTTATAAGAAAGTGCCACAGCATGAATCCGTTCCTGCGTCAGCTACCCCCGGACTTGGGATATTACCACTACACCGCAGGGAAGGAAGAATTCTTCTTTCGACGATCCCGGAAGATTGATTATTACGGAATGAATGAGCAATCCGGAACGGATAACTATTCTGGGGGAATAAGGCAAGTGCCCAAATCTCGGACATCAAGCAATGGAATCGAATTGGGTTTCTGGCGGGCTCAGACCGGCAGTTGGTTTTTTGTTACGTGATATCGGCCTTTGGGGGTGGGATCTTGGTCTCAAGCCATCCTCCTGCGAATAAAGGCTCGAAGCGAGAAGTATAGTGGGCGGCCTCTCACGAATGGCTTTCTTCGGCCTAATTCAGAGTCGCCCGACTCGGCAAGCTGCTGTCAAAGAGGTTGATATTCCTAATACTGAACACGAGCTTCTTGAGTCACCTTCTTTCCAAATAGAATAGATCTCATTCTGACAGGGAACACACGAAGGAAAGACTGGCCCACGTAGTCTTAGATCGAGGTATTACCCGGCGGAACTCTCCTATAAAACTACAGGAGAACTGCCTTATGCTAGTGCATCTCTTGAAGTAAAGAAGTTGACTGAGACGAAAGCCCAACAATAGTAGAATGAAGAAAGGAACTCTTTTCCTCAAGCCGCTTGAGTCTTACATTTTAGAAGTGAAAGCAACTTAATGAGAAGCTAGCTCGACTAATAAGGTTTGGGGGGTACCAGCTAGACCGGCAGGGATAGGGGATAGGGCTGAGCTCACACCCGAGTCTTAGGATTAGGACAGGAAGCACTCTTTCAAATGGGAAAGAAAGATGGAGTGTACTATCACCTGGACTAAGGTTATCCTATTTCCTTTGCAGATTAAGCAGGCACTTTTCTCTTTTCACTTGAAGGATAAGTTTTTCCTACCTACTTACTTTTCCAGCCAGAAAGGGTACTAGTCTCTTAGTTAGCCAGTCAAGGTGTCAAACGAGCAAAGCAAGGGCTAGGTCAAGGTCAAAGAAAAAAAAGGGGGTTCTTTCTCGTAAAGCACTCTTGCTATCATTCCTCGCCTTACTACCAAGCGTAATAGCTAAAGAGCTAAGAGTGCTAGTGTCATTCCGTCTAGCGATAGTGGGCCAGTAGTACCGGTATGTATCTATTGTACCAGTAGTTGCGATTTTCATTCATAATTTCATCGTCCTATGCATTTCCAGTTCTTTTCTTTCTCCCTTTACGCGAGTTGAAGTTTAAGTTGAAGATTTCCTTCCCTTCCTGCCGAACTCTCTCTGAGTTCCCTGCCAGCTAATGCTAAAAGGCAGTCCTAATCTACTTATTTTTCTCTTCCAGCTAGTTCCGGTTCTCTTGATTGAAGATAGGTTGATATGGGTTCATGCGAGCTCCTAGTCATTTCAAGGTACCTTGGATGGGGTCATAGCTAACAGCTATGGAATTCCCGGGGCTGGTAGCAGTCTCAATTCTCGTATGCTTAACACGTGGTGGAGCTAAGGATTTCATACCTTCTTTCTTTTCTATCTTTCTTCTCGCCGACCAAGGCGAGGCGCTCTTAAGCCGTTTCAGGAAGGGAAGGGGCCATCTACTACAAAATCATACCTTTCGGACGTTGCCACCGCTCAATCCACCCCTGCAGAAAGTTGGTATTCAAGAGACGGAAACTATGTCAAGAAGGTGGAACTAGGAATAAGAACAGGGATCCACGTCGAGCCATCCTGACGGACGAGCAGCATCAATTGAATCGGCAGACACAAAGACGAAGACAGAGACGAGCTAACATGTAAAGTAGTGGAATGGAAAAGGATGGTAGCCCACCCAGGACAGCACATAGAGTAAGGTTGGCTCTATGCGAGAGAGGAAAACCGCATGGACACGGCTCCTTTTGGATAGATCGTCAAGCAATTTACCCATATAGTTATTATCGCGAGGTTGAAATACAATCCATTACATCTGGATTTCAACTTGAGAACCTCGAGAACCAAAGATATAAACTGAAAGATAGAAGCTATCTAACAATTTGAATATGAATAGGAACAGTCTTCATAGAGAAGAGACATGGACAATGTATCCTTAACAGTATGGCAATCTCTTCCTCTTTCGATTGGCAAAGAAGCAAAAATAGTAAAGCGATAAAAGAAGCAACTCCTTGAGCGGCTCTATCAAGGAGCAGAGGCAAAGGATCTTCTCCAGTGGTCATTAGTAATGCACTAAGTGGTCCTTATTGGGTGCTGGCGAAGCATAAGAGGAGATTCTTAACGTCAGGAATATTGGCCTTAGCATCTTTCTTATATATAAAAAATGATCTTTCTCTACTTGAGAAGGTTCTTACCAGGCATACTACTCATCGATTATTTTGCCCTTTGGGATCGAAACAACCTATTAAAGGTTGTCGCCTACATAACCTACCTCCCAGACTAAGGGAAGAAGGTCTCAGATCACTGTAGTTCGAGCCCTTTTGTTAAAGCAGTTCCTGTACTTTGAATGAATTCAAGTTAGTAAAGTAATCTGCTTGAAGGGGCCCGCCTCACCACTCTCCTTCCCCTTATATCATGGAAGCAAGCCAAACGAAAGCAAACTAAGCATGATACAAGGGCCTGCCTTTCGGTACATAAAAACGGCAGTTACACTCTTTCACTGTCTTACTTTGGCCCCTCTCTAGCCAAATCAAAAATGGGAACACCCCCTGAGACACCAAAAAAATTTATATAACGGATAGACCATGTCAGCCTACACCTTCATCACTAAGAAAAATCAATTACGCGATCCTTACCTTACTGTCCATCTTTCTATAAGCCAACTCCACTGTTTCAACCTATGCATATTCTTGTCATTTTTTTTCTTCTCCGCAAACGAAGAGAAGAAATCCTAACAAGAGAAGAAGGAAGTCTAGGCCCTCAATCCACCCTTCGATCCATTCTAGGTTTGGAAAGTAAGGAAGAAAAAACAACAACGCCCCAAAGAGTAAGGGGACTAGAGGTTGTCTTTCCACCCTTATATTTTTTTGAAAAATGAAAAAACCAACTCCAAGGAATAGATGAGCCAAAATAAACCCAAAGGGAATGGGGCACGATATGTTCTCTCCTCCAGGCGCGGACGCTATGGAAAATATTCCAATACCGATACTATTTAAAAAATAAATAAAAAATGCTATAAGAAATGCTTGTTTTTTGCGTTTCCTAAAGCAAAGGAATATGATGCAAGCCCCCGACACCAGGGCACTTAGCTTTGCCGGTTCGTGCAGAAAATTTTCACTATAACAGGCTTGGCCTAAAACCCAAAAATAGAGAAGCAGTAATAGTAAGGGAAAAATGGACCACTTAGGGCGCTCCTCCAAAAAGAAGTTAAGACCATAGTAGCTTGCTAGTTGGAAGAGAAGAAAAAAGGCCCATTGGGCGAGGCCCTTTTCCAAGGAATAGAAGATAAGAATTGAAAACGTAAGAACGTTCTCTGGAAGAAGTAAAAGAAAGAAACAAAAAATTGGAAAGATTATGAAAATAATACCTTCGATACTTACGAGATTCTTTAGAAACAGAGTTGCTACGACAGAATAAAACGCGCAAATCAATAAGAGCCATTTCGCCTCTTTTTCTTCTTTAGTTGTAAAGAGGCGAAAATTCAAAATAAACTGAGAAAGTTGTAATACAACTTGGAAAGCCCTTGTATAATTATCTTCTTTGAAATCGGGATAAATTTTAAAATAACAAATACAAAAAAATATATACAACGATGTAAGATATCCAATCTTTACAAAGACCAAAGCTCGAGTACGGTCTGTCCGACGTTTTTCTTCTCTACCATGACGAATCAATTGATTAGATGTAGGCATACATACTCTTTCCTTTCTTTTTCCCCCCATTTTTTGCCCTATCACTTTACTCCCGATCCGAAGCACCCCTTTTCCATTCATAGAGAAATCCAATTTTTTATTTTTTCTATTGTTTGTTCTTTATGCGGGGACAGGATTCGAACCTGTAATCTTCAGGTCATGAGCCTGATGAGTTGACCAATTCCTCTACCCCGCTTCTTCTCTTCTACAAGTAGGCTTCTTTCTTCTAGAGACAAACGACCGATTGAACTACAATCCCAGTTTTCAAATTATTCTTCTTGTCAACCTTCTTCTCTTACGATATTTCAAAAGAAAGAAGTAGAGTCGTTGGACCAACAACCGCCAGGATCAAAGTCTTCTTTAGTCATCAGGAAGCTGATTTGAATAAAAAGTAAACATAGGATTAGGTCTCACCTGCGCTAGGGACTTTCATTGAATCAATCTCGGTATGTCAATCGGAAGCTCAAGAAGAGATAGTATCTTCCTTTCAGTAGCCTCTGGTCTTGCAGTTGGGTTTCCCCGCCCAAAGCCTTCTAATGATTCCGTTAAGGCAAATATCCCATAATAAGATATACGAATAAGACGGATCAGACCGAACTGTCAATGCATTCATTCCATCTCCACCGGAATAACCCCTATGCATAGCTCCTTCCCTCTTCTATGAAGTTGAAGTGAAGCAAGCGAGCCTCTCGATTGAGGGAGACCGATCTGAGTCAGTTTATCCAGTATTTTAGGAAATGTTCGGGATAGATTCACGTTTTCCCGGTCTTTTTGATATAAATTAGCGCTTTTGTGGTACGGGTGGAGGGCTATGAGCTCGTTCACTCAATCCCGGGGAAACAACTCCCTTAGCCTTAGTTGGAAGCTAAACCAAAGTGAAGCTTGTAGGCTCGTAGAGAAAGCTATTTTGCAGGTATACCCATAGATCCATGTTCCTGAACAGTCTCGGAGAAGGCCACCAGCACCCGACTTACCAGAATGTCCCGTTGCAGCACCATGCAAGAAAAGGTTCCTCTTGGAAGCACCATCCGTATTGAATTTGAACCAGCCAATGGAAGGAAATTCCCAAAACTCAAGAACCTGAGCTTATAAGACCAAAACAACTTGGACCTGCCGAATAGACTAGAAGACGATATCATAGTTCTGAATGGCGAGCACTACCTGATGATAGGGAGTGCTCTGTCGCGTTCCATTCGTTTCGATTTCAATATAGGGCAAGTCCTTTTTCCGACAGAAGGAGTGGTCGTTTTGGGTGACAGAATAAGATTCCCCGGATCTCCCTCAATCTCCAAGAATTACCCTCCCACGCTAAAAAAAAAGTAGCATTTCCTGGACGTAGGTAGAGTCAAACTCTTTGAAATATATAGACTGGATTCCATTTAGATATAAGTCATCATATATATATATGAGTTCAGACATATCTGAATCGTCCACGAGGACGAAATTGACTATATCCATCATAGAAGAAAGTGGATTTGGGGGGAGAATAAGATTTTCCCTTTCAAAAATGGAAAGGATTCTGTCGTAGATCTCCTCGAACAATCTATCGAACTCGAGGTCCTCCTCAATTGTAGGAGTTTCAACAGATAAAAAGTCTTCCAATTCTGCTTCTGCAAAAGTCGGAGAATCAGGGGCCCCTGATTCTTCTTCTTCGCTAGCCCCTGGCTCCTCTTGGTGAACTGCCCCTTCTTGGGCCGTTAGGTATACCTTCCTTCAAATCGAAGTCACTAACGCATTTCTATTCCTCCGCTTGAACAGAGCTTCTATTATGGCTAAAGAAAGAATAAAGTCCAATCGAAGTGGTGTGGTAATCGCACATTTTCTTCCACTTATTTTTATCCATCGCCTGTCAACCATTCATTCCTTTGATTGACATAGGTCGCGAGCGATCTAATTCAAAGGAGAATGCTTTGGTAGAATTCATTTTGTGTGAAATCCGCAATTATCTTCTTCTCCCCACTTAGGATAAACTGATAATATCAATTTACTAGTAAGCAATGAACACTAACTTAAACTCGAAGCATTTGAGTTGAGAAAAGAAGGTTCCGTTCCTACTTATAAGCTAAGCCAATCGATCGATGCAAAGTATGTTTTGAGCTGTAGTGTAGGAGCACTGATCTGTACTTCTGGAGAAGAAAAAAAATCTGTGATAAAGACAGAAGGAATCCGGTAGACTGATTAAGCGGCACCTGCCGTGAGATCTAGTTATTACTGACTGAGCACTAACCAAACTGAAACTGGAGCGAAGTCTCTACCTATTAGGTAGTAGGGGGCTCAAAGGGAAGATGAACTTGCTAAGCCAGGCGGCATATAAACCTATCCGGGGGATAAGTGGATCTCCTGTTACTTTTGTTCGGAAGTATGTGATCCATTAATCCAACATCGTTTTCTTGGCTACTTTATCGTATGCAGCCTGATTGATGAGCGTCGGCTAACCACGAGAGTAGTTCTTGAAAACTTTCACAAGACTCTGCAGCCAGACTTTACTCTTTTAGGCAAATTACGAAGCACATGGGCGTACGCGGCAGTGAATGTGATTCACCCCATCTCATTATGTTTGAGCTGGTTTCTGGGCACCATAGGCTGCTCATCGCCTCTACCTCTAAGGTGTGCTGATCTGAGGATACTTCTTCTAAAGAAAAAGGAATTCTGCCTCCTCCCACTGTTTTACCATCTCGGCATCTTCCAGCATCTCTTTTATTCAATCATTCCACTTTTGGCTTTCTGTTTCTATGCCCCTCGTCCTGTTTGTCCGGCCGCTTCATTGGAATTCCAGAGGAGGTATGTCGTCTGGATCCTAGCTGTTTCCCGACACGTTGTCTTCTTGGAAAATTCTTATTATATTATGCTTCTTCACCCACACCACTTGCACCACCCACATCCTCCATTTCTTATCTTCCTTTTTTTGATCCTGAGAAAACTTCGACGGAATCGGTCTGTCAAAGCCCAGCGAATAATGCAACGTTCGTGCCACCGCCTTCTTTCTGCCCCAGTAGGTAATGACTCAGAACTCTCTGCTCCTTCTGCACCATCTGAATCTGTAGTTCCTCTTCGACGTTTCAATCGTCAATCTGTATCTACTGTCTGATATGGGTATTATCCTGAAATATATGGTGCTTCATCTTATTTTTTGACTACTTTTCATTCTGTTCATGTCCCTTCTACCTATAAGCAGGCAGCAGAACTCGCATGTTGGCGCAAAGCCATAGATGATGAGCTCCAGCCCCTAGAATCAAATCATACTTGGTGTTCCTCAACTCTCAGATAGTTTGAAATTTATCAAACCATGCACTTGTTTCAATCCATATAGAGATTTACGAAGACGACAAACGAGAGTTTTTTCCGCTTCCTGGTAGCCAGGAGGAGGTTGCATAGCATATAAACTGTCTCCTTAAGATGACCATGAAGAAATTCATTTTGAACGTCCATCTGATGTAAAGACCTATGGTGAATGGGCGGAACAGCCAACGGGGTACGAACAGTAGTCATTTTGGCAACGGGAGCAAATCTTTCTTCATAATCGATGCCATACTCCTGCTTATAGCCTTGAGCAAGCAATCGAACTCAATCAAGTATCGGAAACCACACTCGCCACAGCACCTGGTTATGGAATAGAGCTCTGGAGTTGGCTTGAAACGAGACTATTTCAAAGATCCTTGTTTCGGATGATGAATAGTCACTCGTCAGCCTGCCCTTCCCCTCACGGAGCGGTAACAGAACTACTGGGAAGATCAAAGAAGATTTCCCATAACGCGTTGACAGCAGACTAAGACGCGCATCTAGATTGGAGAAGTAAGTAGGCCAATGCCATGGGTGGAAAACTATCGCCTCACACCCTAGGAATTTGGTACGAATCGAGAAAGAATTCTCTCCCGGAAGGCTATGAAATAGAATAATGAGCACTCGTCTTTTTTCATTCTTTCCGGGTTCGGCTAAGACGGCCGCTGTAGGGAACTGATGTACCATAGCTTCGTTATACCTTCTTCAACCCTATGAGAAGCATCTAGATATGTACTTTCCCTGTGATCACTCAATCGTCCAAGTGCTGAGGGGCACAGTGGCCAGGATAAAAGGAAAAGGGTGGATAACGAGACCCAGACTTTGATGTAATGTAATTTCACTGCCTTATTGAGATAGGGGCATTTCAAGATGAGAGTGAGAAGACCTGCTTTCCTCCTCGTATCGAGCATCGCTCTGAGTAAGGCTTGGGAAATCGATATCCCGGTTCCGATGTAGCATTGGATCAAGTACCAACTAGTAAGGAATCCAAGGTTTTCGTACATCAAGAGGAATCTTTCTATCCAGTTTCGTTCATCAAGAGCTTAGCAAGCATATCAGACGCGGTAGATAACTCACTAGGGTTTGCAAGCAAATCACTCTTTCTCACCTTTCTCACCTTCAGTAGCAATAGATTGATCTTCTTTTAGGATTCTGCACTATCATGGAAGTGAGCCGAGGAAGTGAAGGTTCGACATCGGGTGGTTGACTGGGTTGCGTAGAGAACGGAGAATAGAGGAAAAGAGACCTACTTTCCTCACAGGAGAGTGTCGATGCGCTCTTCCCCAGTCGTGTTGAAGAAGTTTGAGGGAAAGATGGATTCTGAAGGAAATCGGCTGACCTATCGGATGAAGCAGACTGCTGCGAAAGTGGTGCCACGAGTCGAGAACTCTGAGAATTGTGCTCGTTCAGGCCCTTTAGTGCACCTAAGTGCGAAGCTGGTGCTGCAAGGGAGGATGTGGGCGGGAGAGCGGTCAGTCCTCTACCTCTCGCTATCGATCCCTTTTGCGTCCTTTCTAGCTATCGACTCTATCCCTTTTTCTTTCTAGCTATCTCTTCTTCCGTAAGGACCTCTTGTTCCCCCCACGCTGATCAACAACCATTGAGATAGGATAGATCGAGCCAATGCAGGAGGTTACGAAGTAGCTCAATAAAAGAATTAAGAAATTGGGAATGGTAATTCGAGCAATGAAAAGAAAGAAAGAGTTCGCCCAATCGTATAGCTTTTTCCTTCAAATGCTTCTATCTCACTTGTTTGCTAGCTTGCAACTGCTGGGCACTGAAACTCAGTCGGCCGACATCGATAAGGGATATTTTCTTCCAACCCCTTGGAAGAGAGGAAGAGAAAGGAGTGGTGATGGCTTAAAGAACCACGTTGCATAAGCCGGAAGCACAGAATGTTACTCGGAAACAAGCCTGAGAACGACTCTTCACCGTTAGCCATTATGTTTACCTGGTCAAATGCCGTCGTTTATGATAGGGCGGTCTAGTGAGAGCAAATGATCAAGCAAGAACGTGCCTACATCCGTTGATGCACTTCGTTGACTAGTGAAGGTTTTTTTCCTTGGGGCCCACGTTGCCACTGGGGTCGCTCATCTTACTCTAGGGTAGCACTCTCTATGGAAAGAAGAGTGGTTGTGCTTCACTAGCCAAGTCCATGCAGATGGGGATAAGGGGGTTCACTGCTGTCTGATATCATCATATCTATTTTGACCTAAAAGCTTCCTTGGGATATCTAAGAGCTAATTCTAGACTATCTTTTCTCTTAACGGGTAATAAGAAAAAACTTATTATCTTTTTATTTGCAAGCAACATCTGCTCAAAAAGAAAAGGAAGTTGACTTCACCTCCGGTGACCTGCTTCGCGGGATCGCCTTACGTATAAGGACCTGATCCACTCTAGGCGAAGCTTTTTTGGGCGAAAGCTACTATGTTATCTTCCAATTGAGTTGAGAGAGTTTTCAATCGAATTCCAATTTATCGTTATATAAGCTATTTCGAATTGAATGATTTAAAGATCGAGTTTAAAAAATACCGGATAAAAGGTGATGCAAACAGGAA